>JAMAHJ010000031.1:0-254237 GCA_023627475.1 Aspergillus sp. S3505 | reverse complement strand
ACTTTCATTTGTTTTTATTTTTCCCCCAACCAACCCCCCCCCCCCCCCCCCCCCCCCCCCCTACTAGAGGCGTAGGGTACGACGAGCATCCGTGGTAAATGATGGCCGGTGTAGGATTCGAACCTCCGTCACTCCATTGAACTCTTGAATTCTGGTAAAGGAGCCCCTCAAACCTTACTGTCCAAATAAGAACTACTGTATGTGACCGCCCAGATGGCGCTTTACCACTTACGCCATCCCGGTCTATAACGTGGAATTACTAGCCATATTTATCCACTTGGCTCCACTCAGTGGGATTCGTGACTTATTACGTATTGCTGTAGAGAGCACAACATCAGATAAGCCATAAGTAAAGATGGGTCTAATAACCATTAGAGCAGATAACACTGCAGTTGACCGATCAGCCGATTAACTTTGCCGTCATGCTGCTCCCGGAATAGACTCTGGATCATACCCAGGAGCCATTATGCCGGTAACGACGTAAATGATTTCATCGGTAGACACTGCTTGAACCATAAAATTTTTGTGGGTTGAAGGTGGGCATTGCCTTCGTCTCCTATCACACATCAATTAGTGCGTCTGTTTGGAACCATGGCGGATGATCTGGTATGTGGAGACTAATGCTGCACGGCGTGAGTGCCAAAGGGTCATGTTAATCATGTACTTCAAATCGTCTCTAATGCCTGCGGCCGCTGATCTTACTCTGTTGTGAGCATTGTCAGACTATGCTCGACATATTCTAAATCTGGTCCGACTACTGACAATGCACGCGCCTGATGGAATGGTAACTGACGTTATACTTGGATTCTTTGTATTTTTACTTGCAGCTGTGCACCTTTAAGGTAATTATTTCACTGGCCACATTTCAAGCATCAGCTACGTGTGATATTGGGGGCTATTCGGTTCGCAACTCCGGGTTGGGTTGTGCAGGAAAATCATGTTCGAGAAGGTTAGTTGCCTGTTTAAGCTTATTATTAAAATACCAGTAATCCTCGCTCATCGCCGGCTCGGTCGGGAGCTAGAAGAAGTTTCTTCATAACCCTACAATAGATGCCGAATGCGGGGTTGCGGGGTCCCTTTGAAGGCTTCCGCATTCAGATGTTATCACCGAATCAAGTTGTAACCATTCCTTCGTGGTGGTTTTTGAGGGAAGTTTGATTACTATCAGTGTATTAAACGTTGCAGCTGAAGACTCCTTACGAAAACATGACAGAAACTCCAAGCAGCTTCCTCGATAGTCATGTGGGAAAACTGTGTATTCTGTGCGCTTGAGCACCAGTCTCAAGCAACTGCTTCTTTTCTTTATGCCTTTATCAGCCTGTGGTGACAAACTCCCGTTGCGTATCTACAGGGTGGGGGGTTAGGGTTAGCGTTAAACTACTGGCGGCATTTCTACAATAAAACAGCCTTATGATCGTACAGGTAGCAAGAGAGACCAAGCCGCCCTAGAAGAAGAGCCGAAAGCTAAAAGATAGATTATCAAATATTTTGATATCATGTATGGTCACGCAAATATTAGAAAGTAAACTTCAAAAGACCCAGACATCTGTATGATGAAATGAATATGTTGTATCTGTTCTAGACCCTTTCTTAAAACAGGGAGGTAGACAATGTCGTTGCATAACCTAACGTATCTTGACACTAGACACGTGTGGGACGTACGTCGGTAGTGGATTCATTGAGCCTAATCAGACGAATGGGCATAGCTATTCCGAGTGCTTGAAATGAGTGTTGTTTGAGTTCTTCCCTCTTACATTGCTCCCTGACATTCGCTTACGTTCTATAGCGATATCTCAGTCTTTTCGTCATGGATCTTGCCACTCTGTCTATAAAAGAAGCCCTCTGGCTATGATAACGGCGCAATCCATACTAACTTCTACACTTTTCTATACCAGCCTATCCACCTCTTGCCACCGCGAAAATGGACAAGGTAAGTCATTCCCAGTCTTCGGTTTATCTGGAACGACCAGTGCTAGCTTAGGTATTGACTACATTTGATTTCAGCTCTACGAGATCAGATACAACAATGCTGAGTCCTATCAGCAACAAAGGGAAAGAGTGGAACAGTATGTCACATTCTACATCTAATAAAGTGGACATGCTGAGATAATCTTTCAATAAGAGTTATAGAAGATGAAACTGGCCAGCCTGTTATGCAAACCAGGTCTCTTCCTCCACAGCTTTTCCCCGTGTAAGTCGATGGATTACACTGGAGTTCCTGTCTGTCCTCGGCTGACTCAAAGAACGGATAGTCAACTCTCTGATGATGCTGCCAACGAGCTGCAGAAGCTAGGTGGAGTTACTGTCAGTCCATCAGACAATGAGTAGAAATGTCTGACCTTCCTATCACCATTGGGACTTCATATGATAATATGTAACTTGAAATTTGGGATTTTTGCTGGACTGGGTACCCATGTCAGGTCAACGTTCGTTAATATATTATATGAAATGTTCGCGAACCGCTTCCTAGTTGAAAAGACTTTTACTTAGTTATAGGATATTCTGATCCGGTTTGAAGGTGTAGAAAAATGGGAGGAGACACGCGAGGAGGTTGATAAGTATGTTAAAGCAGACAGGTCCGAGAGACTTCTTGAAATATGCTATGGCTGACAATCTCAGGATACTTTTAGAACTTACTGGAACCGACGAATACCCATAAAGCAGGTCATTACCTCCAATTATTTTTGGCGCTCAGTATGGCCCTTCAATAATGCTATTGTTTCTATATATCTTAAAAACGGGCTGGTCCTAATTCCTGACTCAATTTTAGGCTTGATGAAGACGGTATGAAACGATTGAGAGGGCTTGATGGATAATTGTTCAAGTGCCTGAGGGAGAGGATGATGATTGATTGGCTATTTTCTGCTGCCGGAGTGAGAATTACAATTATTGTTGATGAGAAATAAGCCGGCCCAAGTGGTGAGGCCTGGAAATTCTTCATATAGGCCAGTATGTATGCACATATAGCTACCCGAGCACTCATCCACTCGCGTACGTGTATATAGGGGAGAATATATCGTTCTGTTCTGAAAAGAGTATGAAGGTCACCAGGTTGGTGATTCGGCTGCTCTTGAGCTTGCCATGTGCGATAGCCTTATATGCGATGTGCGTTACTAGTGGCTACCAAAGGCTACCAGACACTACCGGTGATGCTAGTGATATCTGTGTGACCCACCGGACATGGGCATATCTTTTCCAGGATGATGCAACATATTTAATAGATCCAAGCTCAGTGCGGGTGGAGGGTCAGGATATGAACAAATCGTCTCTGAATTGATGAAGCTGTCGGCTTGTGGGACATATTGCTGGAGGTTCATTCCTCCCAAGGCCAGTGGTTGGCAAGGATTGCCCGGGTCGATGGGGATGTCATCCTGTGCATCCGGACGCCTGAAGAACTCTTCTAGATTGTCATCCGATCTAGATATACTGGGAGATGATAGAGCATTCTCTGCCGGATCTCTCTGAAAGGCGGGCGGCTCAATAAGAATATCAGTGTCGTCTTGAATATCGCAGCGGGGAATTGGATCCGGATCTAAGAAGTGAGGCGCTGAATCATAGGGAGATGTTGTGCCGTGTTCAGGAGTCTCCGGATATGTATTCTGTTCTGGTACAGATATTTTCAGTGGTTGAGATCGAGAGCTTGAGGGTGTACACGGCTGAGTGTTTGCACTGATATGCACGCAAACTTCGGCTGGTGGCCACGCGGAGAGATAATGCTTGGGAAGTGGCAAAGTGCTTAGAAGGGAATCATGATAAGGCTTGGGGCGAGGGGATTTTCGGGTCCTTGGAGTGTATGGATTGGGTGGTTTGTATGGTGAGAATGGCTTTCTGTAAGGGCGAGCCCACGACTTGAAGTTGTTGATGTGAAAGGTAGGGGGCATATTTTAGGAAATGGTGTTTAGGGGTATATTATGACAGACAGGTGATTGGAAAGAGAGAAGAGGAGGGGAGTGGAAGCTGAAGGGAAGAGTGCGGTTGTGGGAGAATTGAGTTGAGATGTTGCAACCTCTATGACCTCAACTGTCCTCTTTATACTTGCCCTTGTTCTGCCAAGTCCACCATTCCACCTTTCTCATCAGCAGAAGCAATGAGGCGAATTTCTCTCATCCTGAAAATCTCATCTGCTGACATGTCTATTTTCGTCTACTAGTGACGCCTGAAGGCCGAGATCAAGTGCCCTGCGCCAATCACACCTGGGTATTGCATCTCCAAGCCTCGCATGTCAAACACGCTGAAATAAAAAGGATGCGGCAATTTCGCTATTGCTGGTAAACATGGAGATGATACGTAAATGAATTGATCCTGGTGGAGTCGAAAGATGGCTGTGGAGGGGGAGAGATGCCATCCAGTTCACAGCCAGACCTGGATGCTGGATAACCCGGAAGTTCCCTTTCCCATGTAGAAACTCGGGAGCTTGCTCGAAGAATAAATCATGAGATTTTGAGATAAAGATCATAGCAAGGCAGCTGAGCATCCAGGAGTCCTCAAGGGAAGCCCAAATAGGATGGCATGGCTGGAAGCAACAGCCAAACTCAAAAGTCGCTGATCAGCTGGCGGACGACGCATGAAGGAGCTCATTACTACAATCATAAGCAGCAGCACAGCATCAGGAGGTGATGTTGTGGATAGGTCAATTTCCAATGAAGCGACAGTAACAAGGTCTCAATGTCTCAATCGTTCAGATGACTATCAGCCACTCCGGCGCCATACTGAAAAAGGGGTAATCGTCGGGTAACGCGGCCTTTTGGTAAGAGGGAAGTGCACCGGGCGAGGCAGACAGAAGAGGGAAAAAGAGAAGAGAAAGTGCCTGGTCCTTTGAGGGGCAGATGTCGGGCTTTTATAGATGCAATGGATATGTTGAGGCGGCGGCATGTGAGCAGCCTAAAAAGCAGCACGAAGTGGCGCTATCCCTGATACAGTAGGCGCCATATCGCAAAGGGCAATGGTATTCTCGTCGACAGCAGGTGGTAGGGCTCGGCAGGAGGATGTTTGGAACTTACTGGAATCCAAAGCATGGCACGACGGGAGCATCGTGGCCGATGCATGCTATGATACCTTCAAAAGCACTGGCCACTTGTATGGCACAGCATTCGTTGCCCGTGATACGCTCCAAATCGTGGATGCTCTCAATCAAGACGGCAAGCTGCGATTCTGGGGCCATTCATACAGTACCGTCCTGGGCCAGATCTTTACAGCCATGTTCCCAGACCGTGTAGGCCGGATGCTTCTCGATAGCGTCGTGCTGGCAGACGATTACTTCTCGGGCGCCTTGCAAACAGCTATCCGCCAGACAGACAGCTCCCTGAACAATTTCTTCTCCGAGTGTATTGCCGCCGGTCCGGAAAAGTGCCCGTTTGCCAACCAAACCGGGCCCGACACCACGCCTCAAGATCTCACTGCCGCTTTGGCTGAGGTCTTTCAAGAACTAATCGATATCCTCCCTGACAATTTTCCCTTGCAGTACTGGTGGCAGCCTGGGGGACTGAGTCTTCTGAACCAGCTGGAATTCAACATCTTCAACGGGCTCTACAATCCCACTTCATTCACAATACTTATGGCCCAAATATAACTGGCGTTTTTGCACGATTGGACAATCTATACGAACCCGACTGTCCAGGCTGATCCGCCCTCGTGGAATATCCAGAAGCACGGAGGAATATCAGTACCAGTTTCCCGATTTTGTTGGCGAATAGTCCGTACGATCCTATAACTCCGTTAAGCTCTGCGTATGAGGTGTCCGCAGGCCTCAAGAACAGTCGAGTTGCGGTGCATGAGGACGCGGGGTAAGTTTTCTTCTGAGAGCATCGAGTGGAGTGCATTGGCTAATATGTAATAACTAGCATGGTGTGATGAATCACCGTTCGGAATGTACGATCAAAGCGATCCGGGAGTATTTGGCCAACGGCACACTGCCTAAGCATGGGATTTAAATGTAAGCCCGATCAGACACCGTTTGAGGCGGGAGGGGTTGAGGACCGGTGGTGGGAGAAGCCGGTAGAGGAGTGGTTATCTTGATTTCTTGGTGATGGTTGTAGTGTACAATGCCATAAAAGCTAAGCTTGTGCTCAGATCTGTAATAAATCGGATCTACCACCGTTCTATATAAACTCGGTAATAGTGCAACTCCACAGATACGAGGAATAGATTAAACGGTGCATATGCAGCAGATGACCATGTTAATGACGCAGAAGCGAGCATGACTAGGTCAACCAGTTGCTATGATACGTCCGATCAGACCGCTTGAAGTGCCCGCGGGGCATCCCTGATCATCGGAATGTATCAGAGCAAAGAATTCTGACCATTTGACGCGTTATCCGGCCCTGTATGCTGATCAGCTGACCTCCGCCTTTCCTGTTCGGGCAATGGGCGAAGCCCAGCACTATCAACGCCTCGTTTATTCGGCCTCATTTTGATTCTCAGATATAAAATGCTAGTGTTATAACTAGCTTATAAAGTGGCTTCTATCTCTCTCTCTCCCTTCCTCCCTCTGTCTCTTCACTTAATCCCCGCTACCTTTCCTCCGCACGGAATCGGCTTTCGCTCTATCTCCTTCTGCCCGGCCCGGAGTCGTGATTCTGACCCTCGATGATACTACTCAATGGTAGTACTAGCCTCGATATAGTATGCTTGTCAGTGTGACTATGCTATCTTTATTTGCACTTCACTCGCCACCGTTATCGGAGGGACCCTGGTGCTGACTTTAAGAGTATCGTATCCTAGATACCGCATCCCCGGAGCAGTGATAGCTTCCCGTCGCATAGCTGACCATGCCTCGCTCAATCGCTTCCGACTTCAACAGACCTCCTTCCCGAATTCAGCTCCCCGATGAAAACTATGACCCTTTTCATCTCCGGACCGCTCCTCCGTCACCGTCTGCCTACCGTCGAGGTTATGGTTTGGTATCTGAGGAACCCCACTCGGGGTATCAGTCCTTAGGGGAATTTGGAGAAACATCCAGCCTTTTGGGGAAGTCGCAGGAGAACCCTACCGGATCTCGAGGTCGTTCGTATGCCACGGTTAGCGACAGACATAACCTAGCAGCAGGAAGTCTGCGGCGCTCGAGACATCACAGTCGCGCGAACTCGCAGGTTCCCCGTTTTGCCAGCCGACGGGCTAGTATGGATACAGAGCGTCCCGCAAGTGTGGCACCATCGCTCAAAGACCCATTGACGGCGTCGTTTCTGGACCAGCGGGCCTGGTACGATCAGTTTACGTCTACCGATTGGGTTCATGATAGCATTGCCGACAATGCTCGTCTCCGCCAACTGCGACAAAGGAAGGATATCCGTGGTCGGCTATTAGCTCGTGTTGACGGTGCTCAAGGATGGATTTTGGTCGCGGTTATCGGCTGCATCACGGCAGCGATCGCGTATTTCGTGGATATATCGGATGGGTTTGTTTTTGACCTTAAGGAAGGGTTCTGCACGACGAGGTGGTTTCACAGTCGGAGCAGTTGCTGTCGTGGGAACATGGACTGTAATGAATGGTATTCATGGTCATCCATCATGAGCCCTACGCGTCAGAACAACGAGTGGGTGAATTTCGGCATGTTTGTGCTCTGGGTGGTGGTTCTGTCGGTCGTCTCGTGCTCTTTGACTTTGCTGACCAAGACTGTTGTGCCGTCTACTGTTTCGCTCGCAACCCTTGATGAAAATCTCGGGGCAGACTCGTCGCGTGGCAGGAGATCAGATGTGGGAAGCCACAGTCCCGAGTCCTCGTCGAGTCTTTGTGCTCTTCCATCTATTCCCCCATCACGTCCAGCCAAAGTCTACTACCCAGCTGCAGGGAGTGGCGTGGCAGAAGTAAAGGTCATTAATAGTGGATTCGTCTTGCATGGCTATCTGGGACTCAAGACCCTGGTTGTCAAAACTATTGCTCTGATCTTCAGTGTATCGTCTGGCCTGAGTCTAGGCAAAGAAGGCCCTTACGTGCATATCGGCACCTGTGTTGGGAATATCTGCTGCCGGATGTTTTCCAAGTACAATCTTAACGACGGTAAACGCCGTGAGGTCCTGAGTGCCGCTGCAGCCAGCGGTGTGGCCGTGGCCTTTGGTGCGCCGATTGGAGGCGTTCTGTTTAGCCTGGAGGAGGTCAGCTACTACTTCCCCCCCAAGACCCTGTTTAGGACGTTCTTTTGCTGCATCGCTGCTGCCCTGTCGCTCAAGTTCTTGAATCCATACGGAACGGGAAAGATTGTCCTGTTCGAGGTCCGTTACCTGAGCGACTGGCAGATCTTTGAAATGATCCTCTTCATCTTTCTTGGTATTCTCGGAGGTGCTGCCGGTGCGTTGTTCATCAAGGCCTCCAATCTGTGGGCCAAGTCGTTCCGCCGGATTCCTGCCATTAAGCGCTGGCCTATGCTTGAGGTCGTTCTGGTTGCACTGTTGACAGGAGTAGTCAGTTTCTGGAATCGATACACCAAGCTGCCTGTTTCTGAACTATTATTTGAACTGGCACGACCATGCGATGACCCTGAAACGGAACTTGCCACAGGGTTGTGTCCTCGCTCGGAGGGAATCGGCGAGATAATCCGTTACCTTTCCGTAGCGTTCGTCATCAAGAGTTTCCTAACCATTATAACTTTTGGCATTAAGGTGCCTGCCGGTATCTACGTGCCGTCGATGGTTGTAGGTGGTTTGATGGGCCGGATCGTTGGCCATGTGGTTCAGTACTTGGCTGTGGAGAATCCGGACTATTTCCCCTTTGCCGCCTGTCCTGCCTACACTGGCATGGAGTCTTGCGTGACCCCGGGTGTGTACGCGTTGGTTGCGGCTGGAGCTACGATGTGTGGTGTGACCCGTTTGTCAGTGACTTTGCCAGTCATTCTGTTTGAGTTGACGGGAAGTCTGAACCATGTTATGCCGTTCTCTGTAGCGGTCCTTTGTGCAAAGTGGACTGCTGATGCCATCGAGCCGCGTAGCATTTATGTATGCTCCATTCCCAAGGGTCTAGAGAACAAAAGCTAACTTCTGCAGGATCTACTAACGGACATGAACTCCTACCCCTTCCTCGACAACAAACTCCAAACCCTATCCGATGCCGAGCTCGGGGACATCGTTCGACCTGTACGAAAGAACCGTATCATCGACATCTCTAGTTCACCCTGGGTCTCAGCCACAGAGCTGCGCGCGAAGCTCGAGAATCTCCTCATGGCTGGCGAGCTGGACAGCGGACTGCCTATTCTGCGTCACGGCGTGCTGGCTGGGTTGATTCCGGCGCCGGACCTTGAATACGCGCTTGATAATGTGGTGGATGAGGGAAATGCGCTGTGTTTGATGACCATGGATGCATCATCGTTTGGTGGTTCGGATGATGAGGATGATGGCGCGGCTGATCGGGTTGATTTTACAAGATATATTGATCCGGTAAGTACTGCCCTTCTCTTTCGAGGATCCATATGCAGAGCAAGCTGACTGTGCAGGCTCCGATTGCTCTTGATATACACTCACCTATAGACCTCGTTTACCAGTGTTTTGCCAAGCTGGGTCTGCGGTATCTGTGCGTCCTCCAGAACGGACTGTACGCGGGCTTGGTACACAAGAAAGCGTTTGTGAAGTTTCTCAAAGAGAGCGAATGAGGCATTCTGACGTTGTTACATTCTCTCTCTCTCTCTCTCTTTCTCTTTTTTTTTTTTTTTTTATGTGGTTCATGGAATACACGGTAGCATTCCTATTTTCTTTGGATGATCTATGAGACATGTACAGAATACACCCAATATACATACAGAATAGAATGCATCACTAGACCCGTTCATATCCAACCATCTGGATCTCAACCTCCCCCTCATCCCTCCACTCCCCGTCAACATTATCTCCAACCCACTCACTAGTCTCCTGGCTACTAGCCATCCGCCATCCATTCTCAGCGCTGAAGTCGTCGACTGGGAAGAACGTATCACAATCGTATCCTTCCTCGCCCTTCCTCTTCACGTTCGTCATGACGATACGGATCTTCCGGTTAAGTCCAGCGCCAGAGCGTAATGCAGAAGCGTAAATCTCCCCTCCACCGATAATGTATATATTTCCCAATCTGCTATCCCCCTCAGCCCCATATGCACTCTCCAAATCGCGCATCGCAGCCTCCAAACTCTCACTAACAATCGCATCCGTAGTACCCTCTGTCCCCGTTCCTTGTGCCTGCGCCCTTTTCGCGTCCCTCTCCCTCTTCTCCTCCAACTCCTTTCTTACCCTCCCTACATTCCCCTCCACATCCCGCGTAACAACAACATTAATCCTCTTCCCCAACGGCCGCAGTTTCTCGGGGATAGATTCGTATGTCTTCCGGCCCATAACCACCGCATTTGTTGTATTGGGTCTAGGAGGGCGGGAGGTCACGCGCGCGAAGAAGGACATGTCGGCTTTTATGCGTGGCCAGGGGAGGGTGCCGTTTAGGCCGATTCCGAGCTTTGGGGGAGCATTTTGGGTTGGCGTGGATGGTGGGTGGTGCGGGATTGGGGTTGTGGCAACAATGAGGGTTAGGGGTGTTGATAAGGACGGCATTTTGGTTTTGGATTTCAACAACATTAGTTTGTAGGGAGAAGAGTCTTGGGTCGTGTGGTGGTGGTGATGGTGGTGTTGGTAACGATGTTGGAGTGAGTGAAGTTTCGGAGGTTCTTTATCGGCCCCGCGGTGATACTACTTTGCTGGAGGATATCTTAAACTGACAGAAACAGCGACTCGAAACAAGTAAGGAAAGTATCTCTTGAGGGTATCTTTTCACACAGTATGTATACTCGCGTACAATTGAAACCAAACATAGCACCTAACGCATAACGCCAATCAACACCAACTAAGCTGTCCATATCAACAACCCAAGCACCAACACCAACAACACCAACAACACCAACAACCGAATAATCCCACCAAAAAGAAACTACTTCAAAAGGCCACCCTCCTCAATAGCTCTCTGCACAGCCTCCGCATCAGCCTCCAATTCCTCTCTCCGCCTAACATCGCGTTCATCTTCACCCAGTGTATCCAGTTTTCCAAAGAGCCAGGTTTCTTTCATTGCGCGGGTTAGGGAGAGAATGTCTTCGGCTGCACGGATCTATGCGCCAGCTTATGGTTAGAGTGCGCTTGCTTCCGGAGTTTGGGACTATGGGGAAGGTACCAAGGCTGTTGATTCGACGTCAAGTTGGTAGGTTTCGACGGCGGTGGAGGTGTGGCTTGTGTTTTCGACCTGCATCCGTTCAGTTAGAGCTTTCTGTGGAATAGTCCAGGGTTAAGAATGAGTACCGTTGCTGTTGCCATGATGTTTTCGAAGCGCTGGAGGAGCTGGGAGATGTTGATATTAATGCGGTCTGTCCTTGCGCATTAGTATGCTATCTCGATTTGGGAAATAAAAGATGAGAACACACTGTGTAATGCTTTGGATGTGGGTTGAGCCTCCATTTTGCCTGATTGTAGAATTGGTTCGAGATGTTTGTCGCCGGACCAACTCTATCAGAACAATTGAGATAAATCGGCAGTAAATGGCGGCGTGGTAGGCGGTGTCTACGCTTTTGCATTCTACGATGTATGGTGGATGATAAGACAGTTGATTCAATTAGGCCATTTTATACAAGCTGATAGTTGAGTATAAGAGGACTCCTCGTGTCGCTGGGTATCCTTGTTATTGAAAGTAGTAAACAGTCTTGAGATTGCGCCTGAAATGCTTGCCTTCCTCCATCAACCGAGAAACAAAATAGAACTAGATTAGATGTGCTTTACCGGACGTATTTGGACTAGAAATTGTCAGTAGGCGTTGAAAAGAAGCCAAAGAAAGTTGCATACCATAAACCGCTTGTGGAAGTCGGAACGCAACAAGTCCTATATCATGTTAGCTCGCGCATTAGAAAAAAAAAAAAAACAACCCCCAACATAGACATACGTTGACGAATTCTGGTCCCCTCTTCTGCTCGGTCCCTCGAGCCTGATTCTTGAACACGACATCGTCATCCCATCTCCGCTTCAGATTGAAGTCTTGGGAGTTTAGGAGGGGATTTCCCCGGGCGATGTCGACCTCGCGCTGTTCCTCTTCCTCGGCGGCTCGTTCACGTTCTTCTTTCTCCTTCTGCTCCTGTCTTTCCTTCTTGATCTTTTCCAGCTCGCGCATCAATTCAGCTGCTTCATCTTCCTCGTCACTATGACCGGTCAGCCTGGATAATAACCAACCCACCAGATAAACCATACCTCTCATCCTCACTACTATCATCCTCCGACCCATCGGAATCTGCATCTATATCTCTTGTCTCCTCCAATATACGCCGCCGTTTCGCTTCCGGATCCTCCTCTATTTCTCCAGCCGCTCCGCTATTATCGCCACCAGACGGAGGCCCTTCGATCTGACGTTTCGGCGCACTTTCGACAATCGGTTCATCGACCGGGACGCCGCGCTTCTTCGCGAAATGAGCTGCTTCAGCTTGGAGGAGTTCTGCTCGGAGGTCCCGCTGTTGCACTTCGCCTTCACTGCCTTGGCCGAGTTGACTGGGGTTGTTAATCGCGTATTAGAAACGTGGTTCGGTAAAGACCTACCGAGTTTTCAGGTGCATATGCGCAGGGAGAAGGCGCTGGTGATACGCGGGCCCGCGGAGGGCTTCTCGCCCTTGTGCCTGTAACGGTGAGTAGAGGTTATGATTAGATTATGATTAGATAGTTAAGAGGTACGTACGGGGTCGAACGTCGGTCTATGAGCTGTAAGTAATCAGTATCATGATAGCAAAGGAGTTGAGATAAGCAGACATACCCGTCGTCATGGCGCCTAAACGTAGCTGTGGTCAATGGTTGGAGCGCCGTCAATCGCATACAAGATACTTTGATGGCCGCCGGATAACCTGCCTCAGGCTAAGATATTAGTCAACCGGACCAAAGATATTCCAGCCGCAATGACGCTGTGTATCCCCCAATTTTCCCAGTCCAGAAAATTGCTTCTTGTACCGGGGGTCTGCCTCCGTCATCATGAACAAGGAAGCACTGCTGTCGATTGCCGAGCGCGATTTTATTCTCAATGCGCTGCGCGAAGATGTGCGCCTGGACGGCCGGGGCCTGGACCAGTTGCGTCCGTTGAAGGTTTCATTTGGGGAGGAGTACGGACATGTGAAGGTGCAATTGGGGAAGACTACGTATGTTTTTATCCTGCTTTCGCTAGAGGAAAAATGCTAATATAGCGGTGAAGTTTGATTATTCGTATTTCGTCCGAAGTGACAAAACCCCGCGATGACCGGCCGTTTGATGGCGTATTTACAATTGCGCTGGAACTCACGGCGATGGGTTCCCCAGCATGGGATAATGGGCGGTATGTCCTGCTTGTGAAGTGAGTTCGCATGCCTGCAAAACTGACTGAGTAAATATAGCCAGGGAGATCTCGAGACATACGTGACCAACGTCGTCGACCGCGTAGTACGACACTCGAATGCGCTCGACACCGAATCGCTGTGTATCCTCAAAGGCATCAGCTGCTGGAGTATCCGAGCCGACGTCCACGTGGTCGATTATGACGGAAACCTGATTGACGCCGCCTGTATTGGTGTCATGGCTGGCCTGCAGCACTTCCGTCGTCCGGACGCTGTCGTCAAAGACGGCCAGGTTGTCGTTTACGGCATCGACGAACGACTCCCTGTTGCCCTCAACATCACGCACAAACCGCTCTCCGTCACCTTCCACACGTTCGACGAAGGCAAACGGGTGATCCTCGATGCGACACGGAAGGAAGAACAGGCGTCGGAGGCGGATGTGGTGATTGGTATGAATAGCGCAGGCGATGTTTGCTACATCTCGAAGTTCTCAGGCGCACCTGTTGATGCGATGGTGTTCGTGAACAAGTCGACTGTTGCGCTGGAGAAGGTGAAGGAGATCAATGGCATTGTTGACAAGGCATTACAGGCGGATTTGGCGAAACGGATAGATACTGGAATGGTTGAACAATCACGAGCGGAGAATGACCGGTGACGGAGCCGGGTATGAGATGAATCAAAAGCTCTATACAAATGTATGATATGCCATGATAATGTCGCTATGCAAAGTCCTTTCATCCTTCAATGTCCATGCTCTTTCGGGGTCTTTTCTCCGTACTGCGTTGTAGATTCGCACCGCCATGACTTGCATACAGACTCGTATGGACAACCCAAACAATTGAATATAGCCAATTTTACCTGCTGAATCCAAATATTGCCACTTCTTTCTCTCAGATTTTCACTTGTAAATACTGTGGCTCTTCTATTTTCGGTCGCGCTAATCGCCGCCTCGACCATCAGCACCGCCAACTTTTCCAGCCACGACGACTTCTTTTTCTCCCATAACGCTGTCAGCGGTCTTGCAACTCCCTTAACCTTCCGTTCTGCATCACATTTTTCGCGCTCGTTCTTGATTTACACGGTCTTTTCGGCTTTTTGATTCCCTGCAGCAATCCGTTGATTCCCCTTGCGCGTTCCTCCGTGGGGTCTTCCCTTCTGTCTCCATCCGCCCAGAAGTACACTAAACACCGTTGAACGACCCCCCCCCCCCCCCCCTCTCCATATATCTCCGTACTGCATCCCCTTTTATGAACCGGATCGTTTCCCTCAATCAATGCCTCAGGGCCACTCCAGCTACTGCATTCCGACTTTAGAGAGGAGGGTGTTTGCCCGTCCCGTCCACCATGGCCAGCGGTAGGCCGCCAGGATTCAACCATGGCCGCGCGGAGGATGATCTGCTGCAGCTGGAGGATACAACCCCCATGTACAGTACAGGTCAACCTCCGCCGGTCAATGACGAGCATCTGTTGAGACGTTTCGATATCGACGATTCCGATTATCCGCAAGCGCGTCCGTCCGTGTCTTACGATGACTTTGTAGGCGGCGGCCATCAACATTACCCCCAGCAAGCCCAGCACCAACCGCAGCCATCGCATGTCGGAGCTCATGCCCATGTGGTCGTGCCCCCTGCGCATGTCCCCCAGGTTGGAGCAGTTCTGCATGATCCCTATTCCGGCGCGGATATGTCCCGGACATATTCCCAGACCTCCGGATTGAGCAATTACCATCGCTACTCGCTCGATGACTACGAAGACGAACGGTCATTACATGGATACTATGATATGGATCGGGATGATGACACTGTCCCATCGTCGCAACATGTTCGCATGGCAAAGGAGCGCAATAGCATTCTAGGTCTGGGAGGCGGGTTTATGGGCAGGGCCAAACACATGTTGGGAATGGGAGGGGAGTATTCAGAGATGGATCTCCCGCTGACGGAAGCCGGCGCGAGGAATGCACGCGTCGAGAGCGCGGAGCCGGACGAAACAGTGCCCAAGCAATCGCGGAAACCGGAGTTCAAGTTCGGGTTTGGACGAAGAAAGGCCGATCCGTCGACACTGGGCCCTCGGAACATTGTGCTCAATAACCCGCCGGCCAATGCGGTCCACAAGTTTGTTGACAATCATGTGTCAACGGCGAAGTACAACATCATTACCTTTATTCCGAAATTTCTCTTCGAGCAGTTCTCCAAATATGCCAACCTGTTCTTCTTGTTTACGGCCGTTCTTCAGCAGATTCCCAATGTCAGTCCGACAAATCGATATACTACCATTGGTCCGCTGTGCGTTGTGTTGTTAGTCTCAGCGATTAAGGAATTGGTGGAAGATTACAAGCGGAGGGCGTCGGATAGGTCACTCAATTATTCGAAGACCCAAGTTCTCAAGGGGTCTGCATTTCACGAATCAAAATGGGTCGATGTGTCCGTGGGTGATATTGTCCGTGTCGAGTCTGAACAGCCTTTTCCGGCCGATATGGTGATGCTGGCAACATCTGAGCCGGAAGGTCTTTGCTACATCGAAACGGCAAACTTGGATGGAGAAACCAACTTGAAAGTCAAGCAGGCTATCCCGGAGACGGCGCATCTTGTCAACCCTTCCGACCTCAGTCGTCTGAGTGGACGAATCCGCTCAGAGCAGCCGAACAGCAGTCTGTACACCTATGAAGCCACACTGACTATGCACGCTGGTGGAGGGGAGAAGGAGCTTCCCTTGGCGCCGGACCAGTTGTTACTGCGAGGTGCTACCCTTCGTAATACCCCGTGGGTTCATGGGATTGTTGTCTTTACTGGTCACGAAACAAAGCTGATGCGGAATGCCACGGCAACCCCCATTAAGCGAACGGCAGTGGAACGCATGGTCAACATTCAGATTTTGATGTTGGTCACCATCCTGGTGGCTCTCAGTGTCATCAGTTCCGTTGGTGACTTGATCATTCGTCAAACCCAGTCCGATAAGCTTTCCTATCTCTACTACAGCGGTACCAACCCGGTCAAGCAGTTTGTTCTCGACATCTTTACCTACTGGGTGTTGTATTCGAATTTGGTCCCTATTTCGCTTTTCGTCACTATTGAAATTGTCAAATATGCGCAAGCGTTCCTCATCAACTCCGATCTCGATATCTACTACGACAAGACAGATACACCGGCGACTTGTAGGACATCATCCTTGGTGGAAGAGCTTGGTCAGATTGAGTATATCTTCTCTGACAAAACAGGAACCTTAACTTGCAATATGATGGAGTTTAAACAGTGCAGTATAGCCGGTATTCAATACGGTGACGATGTTGAGGAGGACCGGAGAGCAACTGCGGACGATGACGAAGCGGACGGCATTCATGACTTTAAGAAACTACAGCAAAACTTGAATTTCCACCCGTCAAAAGATGCTATTCACCACTTCCTCACCCTGCTGGCTACCTGCCACACCGTCATTCCCGAGCGGTCAGACGACAAGCCCGGTGAGATTAAATACCAGGCGGCATCCCCGGACGAAGGTGCTTTGGTCGATGGTGCTGCACAATTGGGCTATCGTTTCACAAACCGGAGACCTCGCTCTGTGCTCTTTACTGTTGCAGGTCAGGAGTATGAATATGAGTTGCTTGCCGTTTGTGAATTCAACTCAGCCCGGAAGCGGATGTCCACTATCTTCAGATGCCCGGATGGTAAACTCCGCATGTACACCAAAGGTGCTGATACCGTCATCCTCGAACGCTTACACCCGGATAACCCAATTGTCGAAACTACCTTGCAACACTTGGAAGAGTACGCGTCTGAAGGTCTTCGAACCCTTTGTCTGGCCATGCGCGAAATTTCTGAGCAAGAGTTCCAGCAGTGGTACCAAATTCAAGAGAAGGCTGCCACAACCGTTAGTGGAAACCGTGCAGATGAACTGGACAAGGCCGCAGAATTGATCGAAAGGGACTTGTATCTCCTGGGTGCGACGGCTATCGAAGACAAACTGCAAGATGGAGTCCCGGACACGATCCACACTCTTCAAACGGCTGGAATTAAAGTCTGGGTTCTTACTGGTGATCGACAGGAAACCGCTATTAACATTGGCATGTCTTGTCGGCTGGTTTCTGAGGATATGACGCTGCTGATTGTGAACGAGGAAACGGCACAGGCCACAAGGGAGAACATATCGAAGAAGCTCCAGGCCGTGCAGAGTCAAGGCACATCTGGTGAAATTGAGTCTCTAGCGCTGATTATCGATGGTCGATCTTTGACTTTTGCTCTTGAAAAGGACATGGAGAAGATGTTCTTGGATCTTGCTGTCATGTGCAAAGCTGTAATTTGCTGTCGTGTCTCCCCCCTTCAAAAGGCCTTGGTCGTCAAGCTCGTCAAGCGCCACCTCAAATCCTTGCTTTTGGCAATTGGCGACGGTGCAAACGACGTCTCTATGATCCAGGCGGCTCATGTTGGAGTCGGTATCAGCGGTCTCGAAGGTCTTCAGGCAGCCCGGTCTGCGGATGTTTCGATTGCTCAATTCCGCTTTCTTCGTAAACTGTTGCTTGTCCATGGGGCTTGGAGTTATCACCGGATTAGTCGGGTGATTCTGTATTCGTTTTATAAGAACATCACCCTTTACATGACGCAGTTCTGGGTGAGTTGCTTGCTGACACTCTCCCTGAATCTCTGGCTAATGCAATATAGTACTCGTTCCAAAACGCATTCTCTGGTGAAGTTATATACGAGTCATGGACACTTTCCTTCTACAACGTCTTTTTCACCGTTCTTCCTCCATTCGCCATGGGCATCTGCGACCAGTACGTGTCTGCTCGGTTATTAGACCGATACCCCCAACTGTACCAACTCGGACAGAAGGGACTCTTCTTCAAGAAACACAGCTTCTGGTCCTGGATTGCCAACGGCTTCTACCACTCCCTGGTCCTTTACATTTTCTCCCAGTTAATCTACCTCTTCGACCTCCCAATGGCAGACGGCAAGACAGCCGGACACTGGGTCTGGGGCTCCGCGCTCTACACGGCAGTCCTAGCAACCGTCCTCGGAAAAGCAGCCTTAATCACCAACATCTGGACCAAATACACCTTCATCGCCATCCCGGGCTCCATGATCATCTGGCTCGCCTTCCTTCCTGCCTACGGTTACGGCGCACCCGCTATCGGTTTCTCCTTCGAATACTACGGTACTATCCCTCCGCTTTTCACATCACCGGTCTTTTACCTCATGGCTATTGTTCTGCCTTGCTTGTGCTTGGTCCGTGACTATGCGTGGAAGTATGCGAAACGCATGTACTATCCGCAACACTACCACCACGTACAGGAGATCCAGAAATTCAACGTGCAAGACTACCGGCCACGTATGGAACAATTTCAGAAAGCGATTCGCAAGGTCAGACAGGTGCAGCGGATGCGGAAACAGCGCGGGTACGCGTTCAGTCAAGCAGACGAGGGCGCACAGATGCGGGTTGTTAACGCCTATGATACGACACGGGGGAGAGGGAGGTATGGGGAGATGACTAGTTCGAGGAACTTGGTGTAACCTTTTTTCTGGCTTCCTCAGATCGTTCTTTTCTTTTCTTTTTTAACACTATTCTGATTCTCGGTGCTGTGTGGCTTGATTGATCGGGTTTTTTCATGTATCTTGCTTTACACTTTTTGGTTGTGGTACGATATATGTATGTATGGGAGCCTTTTTTTTCTTCTTTTTACTTGCTATTTGTACCTTTTCTCTTCTTTAGCTTGTTTTCTATGACCAATATCAATCCTGGCTGTTTCACTTCCCTTGTAAATTCAGCATATATAACCCTAACTACCAAGCGATATGTACCAACCCATTCAAACCAAACTAAGTATATGACTACCTCGAACACCGTTCATTAGCCCCTCTATATCCCACCCCCAACCCCTCCATAACCAACCTCTCTCTCTCCTCCCAAGTTCTCCCACCCCTCTCCAAATCCAGCACATGCCCCCCACTCGTCCGTAACCGAACACCACTAGAATCAAACTTCCACCCATGCGCTTTTTTGGCATACCGCCTTAGATCTCGCTCAAATGTCGTATCGCCGGACCAGCCGAGTACTGCGCACCCGACGGTGCGCCAGGGGGAGATGATGATGTCGACGCGGCGGTGAATGTTGGGGTTTCGTTTCTTTTTCTGGGATGACTCTGATTGAATGTCCGGGTCGGGATCAGAGAAGTGAGGATCCTGCCAGACAACAAGGGCTTTATCAAGGGTATCGAAATGGCGGCCTGGGAAGTTGTCGTCGCCGCGGTAGGGCAGGGTTTGCTGGTCTCGATTCGAGGTTGTCATGTGCAGTGCTAGTGTATGTGTAATCCACCCCTCATTCTCAAGACTACTCACCAAATCAACGACAAGGTTCTTAGTTACAGATTCATCGCGGTGACTAAGTATGATATCCACATCTCCGCTAACAGCTTTACCGCGCCGATACCCGCCCACAATAATACATTCCACGCCGCGGCCGTCGTAGTCTGCGTCTGGGCGGACGAGGTTCGCGTGGCGCTGGATTATAGATGCGATGTGTTCTGTTTCAGGCCGCGGGACGCCTTCTAGGAACTCGTCATAGTATTTTACGCCTATTTGTTGCACACGCGAGAGCGCGGACCAGCCGTATTCAACTATGTCGTCGAGATCGCGCCATTGGCGGGTGTAGTAGAAATCGCGGGCTGTTTTGGCGCCTACGCCCCAGATGTTATTGAATAGGGATAGAATCTTGAGGTCCGGGTCTGTGTCTAGGAGATCTGCGGACTGGCAGGTTCCATTTTCGCTTGCTTGGAACTCAGCGAAGAGGCTTGCAATTTTAGCATCGCAGCCTGGTAGCAGGAGGATTTGCGAGGGGCGGTGGAACTGGTAGGGGTATGCGGCGATTGCTGCGATGGAGGTGCTGTATGCGCGGACGCCGATTTCGTCAAGGGTTAGTTCGCGCGTTTTGCGGATCTTGACGAGTTGGTTGATGAAGTGTTCATTTGGCGGGTGAAGGGGTGCGGAGCGCATGCAGGCGTACATGACGCGGTTCTTGACCCAGTCTGGGACTGGGGGGAGGGGGATTATTTCGTCGTGTTCGGAGGTTGTTTGGCGGTAGAGTTTTGGGATAGGATGGGTTTGGCTGGAGCCGTCTGATTGGGGAGGGATTTGGCGGCGGGTGTGGGAGAGTGAGGCTGGTGTTTCTGAGGGTTTAAATTGGGCATCTTGTTGGGCTCGTTGCATTATGTCGGATGCTGTGGTTGTTGGTTTTGCTGTGGTAGGTGCCTCGACTATACGAGCTTGGTAGACGATGTATGGGTCCATAGGGAGTAGCTCCTGGGCTTCCATTGACTTTTCAAGCCATTGTAGTTTGACGACTTTGATCACATCTTTTACCCGCTCCGAGCCAGCCGTTGAAGATGAAGCAACAGATACCGACCTCCTCCGTAAATGCTTCCTAGGATTATGCTGACTCTCTGCCCCATCCTCCTCGCCCTCACTCTCAGTATTCAACTCCCCATCTTGCAGCTCATCATTCTTCCTGTCCACATTATCTCCACCAACACTAACACGCCTCCTCTTAACCGGCGGCTCCTCCTCGTCCACAGAAACAACCTCCTCCGTCCAAACCCCCCTAGCCCTCAACTCCAACGCCGCCCTCTTCTTTTGCCCTACCTTCCCTATCATCAACCTAGCCTCAGAGACATCATATGTCAATCTCGCGCCCCGGTTGCCCAGGATATCTTCTACCCGATGTAATTCATCTAGGGTGAGATGGGTAGGTAGAACGAAAATTGGGGGAAGGGAGGTGAAGTTTGGTGCTTGTGTGAGGAGCGCGTCTCGGGAGGGGGAGTGGGAGAGGGTGGAGTCTGACATGGCAGATTTGGGTTGGGTATATGCGTGGTCATTGCTTGGGGGAGGTGTCGTAGGGATGGTGGTGGTATGTCTTGCGATATTTTGGCTGTGTGACGGCAGTATCTGCGTGGTATGCCCAGATCCAGTATATGTATGCTGTGTGGTTTTATATAGGTTGTATATATCAGATGCTCAATGCTTGTACTTATAGATCCAACCTATTTGGTCGTGTCGCGAAGTTCAGTCGGATTAATCCCTGGCCATGAGCACGGCGCAACGGTCATATCATAATATAGACATTATTTGTATGTACAAACAGAGCTGAACAAGAAGTGCACCGATATTCAGGTAAGGATATATGCAAAGCCGTTTGCTATCATCAATTGAGATTTGAGGGATAAGTTGAAGTCGAGACGTGCACCTGACGTCACGTGTGCCTGAGGTATCGTATGCCTGAGGCAGGATAAGCCGAAAGGAATGTCTTCGTATTGGTGTTAATCTAGATAACTATCCCAATCTATGTAAAATATACTGTATAATATCCAGCATGCGATCTGTGTTATCGCCATCTTCAACACCCACCATTACATGCATCATGCATCAACATCGCAGCACACAACATCAACACGACGATTGACCCGCCGGCTTCACAGTAACCTGCGAGCCAGTCTTACCCGGTGCCTGGGCACCCTGCTCCCGCTCATGGTTCGCGTTCGCATTCCCTTCCTCCTCATCCGTGAAATCATCCCGATAACCGCCCTCATCTTCAGCAGGCTCAACAACCGGCCGTCCATGACGACGCGCAATCCACCTCCGCCACGGTTTGTAAACAAAAACACTCAGCAGACCAATAACCAAGAAACACCCACAAATCCCACCACCAATAGCATCATAGTAATCACCCGCGGTCTGCACGCCGTCCCAAAATCTGCCCGTTGGTTCGGCGACGTTCAGCACGAGGGTGAGGAGTTGGATGATGCCGATGACGATTGCCACGATAACGGTGAGCGTTGTTAGTACAATGGAATAGTATAGGAAGGCGACTGGGTCGCGGTGGTTCTGGGCCGTGTGGATATCTTCGGTTGGTTGCTGCTGTTCTTGGTCGGTGAGGAGGTCGCCGGAGACGATGGTGCCGTCTTGTTTGGGTGGGAGGAAGTTGGCGGCAGGTTGGATGTAGAGGGAGAGCATCAGGGCGCCGTCTGCGGTGTCGAGCAGGCACATTCCGGCTAGTATTGTCAGTATTGAAATATAATTACATTGGGGGAGGAATACCAGTGAAAAGAATAGGGAAGATCAAGATGACCCAGAAGTTAGTTCCTCGTGCGGCTTCAATGGAGGAGATACCAAGGAGGGCAATCTCGGAGGACGTGTCGAAGCCTAGGCCGAAGAGGACTCCCAAGGGGTACATTTTCCATGGTCTAATAGAGTCAGCATGCTAGATTCATTTTGTTGGGAGAATATGCTTACCGGTCAATAAGCTTGAACATCTTCCGAAGAACACTGAACATAATTCCTCCACCCTCAATCTTCCACGCCTCATCCTCCTGACCGATGGGAAGGTTCAGGACCTTTTGCATCTGTCTGTACAGCTTATACAGGATGTATGCATTCATAAGACCCAGGAGGATCAAAAATGCTGCACTGACCGAGGTTCCAATAATGCCACCAACAGTGCTGAAGCTGTCGAAGCGAGAGGAGACCGCTGCTGCAGTGGCGGCTACGACGATTGAGGTGATGATGACAATCCTGTTATTCTTAGCAATGCCGGTTCGTCCAATCTAAGTAGACTGCTTACGTCGAATGACCCAAAGAGAAAAAGGTTCCCACGGTGACTGGTTTCTGTCCGCTGGCCAGGAGTCTCCGGGTCATCAGATCAATGGCCTGTTGTATATATTAGCGTCATTGCTCTCACCATTAGTATCCAACTCACGCACCGAGATATGATCAGCATCGAACGCATGTCTCAAACCAAGCGTATATGAAAGCACGGCATTCGACACAAGCGACCTAAGCCATAAGATTCTGTCCACACATAACCCTGAACACAAGACAGTACATACGGATAATAATGCTAGCATTAGTTAGCCGACGTCCTCTTAACTCATAAGCGACAAACTTACCAACACAACAGCCGCGGCAATCCACACTAACACATTCAACAACGCAATAAACAGAATAGCAGCGATAGCCCGAAGGGGCACCTTTCTAATACCTGGAAGTCGCCGATGCGAGCGCTCAGCCTGCCGGATCAATGCGCGAGGGTACCATTTTAGCTTGGTAACATCGGTCGGCACCTCGTCAGTGCGGACTTGGACTGGGGGGTTTTGGTCCGGGGTCATGTCCGGTTAGCAGTATTACGGATCTCTCTGAGAAACGAGAAATAGAAGAAAAGAGGGAAAGGGGAACAAAAGAGGTGAAGAGGTGAAGTTGCAGTGAAGCTCAGGTGATGAGGGGTAGATTGATAAACGTCACTGTGCTTGCATCGCTGTGAGAAATCAAACTGGGACTATGCAGATTTAAAGAATACTTGGCTTGCAAATCTTTGATTTATCTACTCAGTCTTCTACTGGTACAATTTTTATGTTTGCATTGGAGTGTCACTTTTTTTTCTTCCCCCCCCCTGTGGGTACAGTGGGCATTCGGCATCCGCATTCGGTCTTCGGCCAACCTACACCCTGCTATTCTCAATCTCCAAGAATGTAATAGAGTAGTATTTCCAGATTGAGAGAGCAGGATGGACCATCCTATTCGATAACACCCGCTGATACCCCTGGTGGTACCGTATTCTGAAGTCGAAATTCAGGACTAATATCAATCCGCATCGACAGGTCCGTACTTTGGACTGTGGAGTATTGCCGAGATAACGTTTGCCGATGGCCGGCAGGCAAGTTGATAACATTATTCGATGCGATTATACATCGCCTTCACGTTTTCTATCTGCCTGGCACAGGCGAATGACCGTCCGACTGGGGCATCTTGAATGGCCCGTTGTCACTGCGACGGCGTGATCGGAGACAACAACATACAGGACTGACTCCCTGATCGGAATCAGCTCTGTCGTGCACGGGACATAGTTCGTAAGACTCATGTCGTCTATGGTCCGCGCAGGAACCAGACCCGCCAAAATGACGAGCATGTCCTGGAAGGAAGTGAATAATATCTCGGTGGATGCAAATCATCCACTGTACCAAACACATCACGCAGCCGCCATAACCGTCGGCGACGGCGTCCATTTCGTAACACTCGCCTTCATTCGCTGAATCTCGCCCGCCACGAGCAAATTCCATTCATTTCGCGTAATAGGCGTTACATCGGATGCGGACAATGGCGTCTTGGGACCCCGTTTGCCTTGTTTCGGGGAAATGGATGAGGTCGGCGGAGGGCCGCGTCGTCGAACAGGCCGGACCGGCATTCGGCGGGCGCGTGCTGCTGTGGCTGAGTGAGATTGATGATGGCGGTTGTCGGGTTGTGGTGCTGGCCGAGGCAGGACGATCCCTTCCTGCTCGTATTCGGATTGGTAAACGCGTGCTACCCTGGAAAGATGCTCGTCGCGGACGTCTAATTGTTCGTAGACGCGGTGGAAAAAGGCTTTGCTGAATGGGCGGCCTTGATAATCGGCGATGGTGCGGTGCAGGAGACGTACGCAGGATGTGATGTATGGGTGGTCGTCTGAAACATCCAGCTCCCGATGCGAGAGGATGCACAGTCGTCGCTTGAATGTATAGATCCGGTCCATGTTCAACAGTGTCAATCCCTCGCTGCTAAACAGCACCTCGTTCTGCCGGATGGACTGCTGGATCAGGTACCAGTGGGCGTCGCGTTCGTGCTGGCACCGGGTCAGAGCGCCGATCCAGCTGTTGTCGAGTGCGAATTTGCGGACTGCTTTGGAGATGGTTCTGTGCAGGAGACGCCAGGATGATTCGTCTAGATCGCTGACGGGGATGACCATCATCTGGTTTGATGCGTTGGATGTTGGATATGGGTTGCCCCGGCCGATCAACAGAGTGACGTGCAGAAACTTTTGTTGAAATTTGGAGGAAATGTATTCAAGGGCGGGGATGATAGATGCAGTGACATTGTCCGAGTCGCCGTAGATACTAGGTGATAGTGGAGGAGAGATCATATCGGTGGTGAGAATGGGCGTAGTCGAACGAGGGACATAGATGCCTGTTGGACGGGCGAAACGAAGAACACCCATGGCTATGTATGGGTACTGTTCAGAATAAACTGTCAGATGCCATTCTTTCTCGGACTCGCGGGGTTTATATCCCCATAATACAAATAAGCACAAACACCCCGCCCTGTCAGCTTAAAATAGTAATTCATAGCATTGACCAATAATGTCCATAATTTGATACCAGCATGACGGAACCCAATCGAATCAGCCATCCAAGCGATATAAATAACTTTAAGCGCCGGGAGTGCATCTCTGCCAATTAGAGACAAAGTTGCTAATGATCCCTCGAGTGTGATGGCCAACGCCGTCCAACCCGTAGGCGATAGTGTGGATGTGTTCATGCACGGTGATATGAATGTTTGCTAGCTAAGGGCGGGGTTGTCCCAATATTTGTGCCTTTTGCGTCAATTGGTTGGTGTACGTAGTCCTGGAAGACCGTAAGAATGCAGTGCCGTCGATGTGCAAAGATCCGTTAGCTTCCGACTGGAATTGCGAATCTAACTCAAGGATTCTGGAAGCCAGAGGATGTACAATAATGAGAGTTCTTCTAATCGTTTCTACTTTCATGATTGGTCTACCTCAGCTATCAGCAGCCATGGGGATGATTCAATTATAATGGTTTTATTATATAAATATGGTTTAATATCTTGATAAGCCTGAACTCCGACTGTAAATGTGAGCAGAAAGTGGTAGTTATTCCTGTTCTATAGAGAAGTTTTCCTTTCTACGAGCTGCTTCTTTGTTCCTCTTGATCATGTTGACAAATACGCCCCCCCAATGGGGTCTACTACCGATTCGCTGGCCCTGATATATAGTGGCGGCCAGTCGAAGACGACGAGGAAGAAGCCTCACCTATCCAGCGCTTGTTCCTGACACTGTGGGAACGGTTAGCTAATTCCATTAAATATTTAACGCGAACAAAACTCACCATATGCCAATAAACCCCCCTACCCCTCAACAACTCCCCATGCGTCCCCTGCTCAACAATCCTCGACCCCTGCACACCCTGACTCTCCCCAAACACAAAAATCACGTCTGCCTTCTGAATAGTCGCCAGTCGATGCGCAACCGCGATAATAGTCGTTTCCCGTCTTCCCGCCAGTCGCTCCAGAGCACCTTGTACTAGTTTTTCGGACTGTGAGTCGAGGCTAGATGTCGCCTCATCCAATAGTAAAAGGGATGGCTTTCGCACTAAAGCGCGAGCAATGCAGAGACGTTGCTGCTGCCCGCCGCTGAGCGCTGTTTGGGCGTTTGTGCCGAGAGTCGTTTCGTAGCCTTCTGGGAGGGAGGTGATGAAGTCGTGGATTTCGGCGTCTTTGCAGGCTTGCGTCAACCCTTCATCGGTTATGTCCTTGTCGCGGAGGCCTAGGACAATGTTTTCTTTGATAGTGCCGTTGAAGAGACGTGGCTCTTGTGTTACTAGTGCTAGTGCTTTGCGATAGGATGATATCTCGAAGAAGGTGATATCTTGGCCATTGACGAGAATCGCGCCTTGAGCTGGGTCGTAGAATCTTTCTAGTAAGGAGATAACGCTGGTCTTCCCACAGCCAGAAGGTCCAACGAAAGCGACAAACTGGCCGCTTTTGATGTTGAGGTTTAGACCCGTGAACAGGGGAGTGTCCCGTGACGGATACTCGAATGCGACGTTGCGAAGCTCAACGCTTGCTGCAGATTGATAATCCGCAGGCGTAAGTCGTTTCAGGTCGTCTCGCGGAGCTGAAGTCGGGCGATAGCTCAACATACGGTTGGCAGAACCCACAGCTTGGGCGATATTTGGGCCGAAGCTGAGGAATTGCCCGGCGGATTGACTGCTTTGGATGGTAGCCATGTAAATGACGAAGAATATCGTGGGCTCGTATTCCCTCGATGCGAGGAGTTGGCCACCGTACCTTTTCAATCAGTACCCTACCCTCGACGTGAACAAAGAGCGTCTTACCAAAATGTAAGTGCCATAGCACACAGCTCAACACTGTCGGAAAACGCGAAAATAAGCGTCGCATACCACGCCTTCCGACAAGCCCTCTTCCTTTGCGTCTGCAAAAGACTCAAATACCTTCCCAGAACCGCATCCTCCATAACAAACGCTGAAACAGTCCGGAATGCTGATATAGCCTCTGTTGCGAACTGCGAACTACCACTATATACCTCTGCATTCATAGCCTCGAACTGCAGCTCGAATCTGATGCGCATGAATGCAGCTAACAGGACAAAAGGCATAGCTGCAAATACAGCAACAAGACTTAGTTTCCAGCCAAATGTGAATGCGATGATTATGCAACCGAGGATGTTGAAGATGGAGATCAGCGGAAATGCGCCGTTTGTGCCGAGGAGGTCTTGGATCTGTTTTGGGTCTGTAGAGAGGCGGGAGACGAGGGATCCGGAGGCATTTTCGTTGAGGTCGTAGAATGGGATGGGCTTGCGGAGGATGTTGCGGAAATATTCTCTTCGGTAGAATGACGAGATTTTCTGTTGCATGTTAGCACCATGATTAATGGGGCTAGATTGCGGAAAATACCATCGAACAAGTATTGGACGAGAATCCCACGGGAAAATAGCAAAGAGCCACCCCCAGGGCGAGAACGAAGAACATTAAGGCCCAGAAGCTGGCGGTATCTGCAAGCCGTTGACCTTGATAATCAAACACCTCGATAATGTGTGCGAACAGCCAGCTTTGGAGTGCGTAAGAAGCTAACATCCATCAGTTTAAATCCATGGCATATCCTTGGAGAGTGAAATCACTTACATCCAGCCCCAGCAGCCCCAAGGAGCGTTAGAGAGTAAAACGGCCAATGGATACGTTGCTCATACAGTATCAGTCCGATGCTGCGAAAGAAGCCTTTCTTCTTGTATTTCCTCTGTGACTCTTCTTCCTTTTCTGACTCATGAGAAATCTGGACAGCACTGACTTCCTTTTCTGAAGCATCAAAGCCTTCGCTTCCGTTTGAATCGTCATCGGTCAAATGCGCGAGATTTTGAGCACTCACAAGACCACGGTATACTCCATCCTCAATCAACAGAAGTTCGTCATGCGTACCTTGCTCAACGTCGACACCGTCCTTAAGAACGACAAGGTGATCAGCTTTCCGGATAGTTGATAGTCTGTGAGCAATAACGACAGTAGTGCGGTTCTTCGAGAGTTGGTCAAGGGCTTTCTGAACGATCTTCTCCCCGTGGACATCGATTGCGCTTGTCGCTTCATCGAGAATCAAGATAGAGGGCTCTTTGATGATACTTCGCGCGATGGCGAGACGTTGCTTTTGGCCGCCGCTTAATGTCTTACCGCTTTCTCCCACGAGAGTGTCGTAGCCCTGGTGACAGTCAGATAGAGAACTATGAATGAGACCGGAAATAGACGTACCTCTGGCAAACGCCTGATGAATTCATCGGCAAATGCTTGCTCACACGCTTTTTCAACAAGACTTCGTTTAACCTCCTGGGCCCCATGTTCCCACTTGGTCCCAATAAGACCAAAGGCAACGTTGTTGAAGATCGTATCGTCGAATAAAAACGGGTTTTGTTGTACAAGCCCGATTTGTGATCTCCACCACTTCAAATCCAGATGGGTGAGATCATGTCTACCAGCAAAGATGTTTCCCTGATATATCCCTTTCTCTGTGCTCAGATCGAACCATCGTTCAAGAAGACCGACGATGGTGCTTTTGCCTGAGCCAGACGGACCGACTAGTGCCGTCGTCTTGCCCTTTTGGAATCGAGCATTGAAGCCTTTGAGGACTGGAATATCTGGGCGAGTTGGGTAGGAAAAATGCACGTTTCGTAATGTAATATCTACCTCGGATGAAGCCTCAGGGTCCCTAAGACCTGTTCTGTCCGTAGTCTCCAAGTCGATCATTTCGAAAAACGAAGATGCTGCACTCGTCGCCTTAGAGATAATCATCAATGGTGAAGCGATTCCTCCTAGAACACTCACCACCATCATGACCGAGAAGAACACGCTGTAATTGTTAGCATGTCTAAAGAAGGGCAAAAAGGAAAACTAACATGATGACCGTGTTGATATTCGCAATTTGCCCTTCCCGGTAAAGCTTCAACCCAAACCAGAATGCCAGCGAATAGCTAGCGTACATAGCGAAAAACATCAGACAAAGATGGAGTCCCAGCACGGTAGACGACTTTTGCCCCCGCTTCCGCGACTCGTCAACCCAGTTGGCATACTTCGTAGCAAGTGTTTCCTCAGCACCAAGAGCTAACACTGTCCGAATAGAGCTAAACACCTCCGCTGAGATCGATGAGTGATGCTCGTCGGCCTTGTCGACTCGCTGCTGGATCTTAGTCATTGCTGGCACGATCAACATGCAGCAGACTAGAATGAACAATAGCGAAGAGCTCGTGACAAGAGTCAGGGCCCATGAGTACCTGAAAGCGATAACGTATGCGGTAATGAGCAGGGCGAGGGATTGGAAGAGAATAGCTAGCTTGTCGGAAATACTCTGCTGTATCGTATTGGACAGGGTTGTGATGGTATTGGTGACGGTTCCTACGGATACTTCGTCCAGCTTGCTGATGGGCTGGGCGAAGAGAGACTGCATGTAGTGAAGTCGTACACTGGAGGAAACACGGAGACCGATAACACGGAAGGAGAACTGTCTAATGAGCATGTTTTCATGCTGGAAGTCGACGGTAGAGCTTACCATGGAGACGTAGGTCAAAGCGAACTTCGCGATGAACAAGTACACGATATACAAGCTGAAGAGTCAGTCCCACTCTAAAAGTAGGGCGAGGTAAACTCACCTCAGTCTATTGACCGAAGCCTTGAATTCCCCTTCGGTCACTTGTGTGTCTGGCATGAAGTAACCATGAAACTCGCCAACGAGGTTCCCGAAAACAATGTTCATAAGCGGGAGGGGCTGCCGTTGTCAGACCTTGATATACATGTTCCACACTGTTAGTATTAACATACCACACCAGATGCAATTGAGCATAGCAGTGCCAATGCAAGAGCAATACGGTCTTTTCCTGTGACATAAGAAAAGAGCCTCTATATGTGAGCAAGTCAGCAGTGCATCAGCTATCTCAAAGGCATGGCATACAAGATAGCTGCTCATGGAGGCAGTTTGTTGAGGCTCCCCATCTTTCTTTGACTGCTCATCTAGATCTGAAGCTTCGGAGTCTTTGGTCACGATTTCTTTTTTCTTGCCCATAATGTCGACAAAACTTCAAGCTCGGGCTAAGAGCTAAGAATTGTCTGTCTGCCATTTCGGGCCTCAACGTTCCAGCAGATTTATATATGCCGAGAATGACCAGAGCCCCATTGAGAAATTCGTCAGGAGATCCCAAAATACGATCATCCGGGGCTTCGGGGTATCCCGTCCGGACTTTGGCAATTACCGAGACTCCGGATGCCACGTGACCGCCAAGCACAGATTGAAATACAGACCCTCCTCGCCTATCGGGCCGACTATTAATTCACTAACCTTATCTGGACAAAGTCACGTGCTGTACGCTCACCGAGATAAGACCTCTGCCAAGAGATAAGGTTAACCCAGGAGCCATCCCATTGGGCAGCGGGGTTGACAGCGGCTCGGCGCCAAGAATGCGGGGATTTCCGGAAGAGGCAAAAGTAATCTATCAAGCGCACGGCGAAAGCCGCATGAACGAGTCTGGGGCGGCACAGATATCGTCGGTTTCTTGCTGATTGGGCGGGGATATAAGCATGGCAGGGCTTGTCGAATCATATCAAATTCGCTAACATAATGTAAATTCAAAGTGCGGAGGAATCAAGCACGATATCGCGCTTTGCTTCGGGGTTGCACCGGGTCACGGGATGAGGCTGTCTGTCTTTGTTGGGTTGTTAAATTTCTGTTGTTCTCTCTTGTTTCTATTTTTTATTTTTTTCCCCTTCTCTTTTCGTGTACAGCGCGGCTCTGCAAAATGGCTGTCAAAGAAGAGGCCACCGATGTTAACGTCAAGAATGAGCTTGTTGAAGAGGGCAATGTTGACCAGCATCACAATGTCGAGCTTCATCGAGCTCTCAAGTCCCGGCATATTACCATGATTGGTAGGTGATTTCCAGCATTGAGAAAGAATTCTGCTAATTGACAGCCATTGGGGGTGCCATTGGTACTGGTTTGATTATTGGGACTGGAGAAGCCCTAGCTAAGTGAGTACCTTTCCACACGCAACATTAAGCGACAAGCTAACAGAAACAGAGCTGGTGTGAGTACAGCCATCTCTTTTGAACTTCTTTTCTAAATATGTCTAGCCCGGTTCAATTCTCATTTCTTACGCTTCCGTCGGTTTCGTCGTCTACTTGGTCATGTGTGGTCTGGGAGAAATGGCCGCCTGGCTTCCCTTGGGTTCTGGTTTTACCGGTTACTCTGTCCGCTTCTGTGATCCAGCACTAGGATTCGCTATAGGATACACGTAAGTACGGCCCTACTCATATCTCAATCACCGCTAATGACGCAGATACTGGTTCAAATACATCATCGTCACCCCCAACCAACTAACCGCTGCCGCCATGGTCATATCCTTCTGGGTAGACACCGAACGCATAAACCCCGGTGTCTGGATTACCATATTCTTAGTTGTTATCGTGCTGATCAACTACGTCGGCGTGCGCTTCTTCGGTGAATTCGAATTCTGGCTTTCCTCTTTCAAAGTCATTGTCATCGTCGGCCTGATCCTCCTCTGCTTCATCCTTATGCTAGGCGGCGGCCCCGACCACGACCGCAAGGGCTTCAGATACTGGAAAAACCCCGGTGCCTTCAACACATACATCGACGACGGCGCCCCTGGCCGCTTCTACGCTTTCTGGAGCACAATGGTCTCCGCCACATTCGCCTATCTGGGAACCGAGCTCGTCGGCGTAACAGTTGGCGAAGCACAGAACCCCCGCAAGACCATCCCCCGCGCCATCAAACTTACCTTCTACCGTATCCTCTTCTTCTACGTCCTCAGCGTGCTTCTCCTTGGAACTCTGGTCCCCTACAACTCCCCCGAACTTGCCTTTGCGACAAACTCCGACAACTCCAGCTCCGCCGCGGCGTCCCCCTTCGTCGTCGCCATCAAACTAGCCGCCATCCCCGTCCTCCCACATATCCTCAATGCCTGCATCCTCATCTTCGTCTTCTCCGCCGCAAATTCAGACCTCTACATCGCCACTCGCACAATCTACGGCCTCTCCCGTGAAGGAAAAGCACCCGCCTTCCTCTCCTGGACAGATAACCGCGGCGTCCCCATCTATTCCCTAGGCCTCTGCTCCCTGATTGCATGCATCGCCTACATGAACGTCTCGAGCGACTCGCAGACCGTCTTTGGCTACTTCGTCGACCTTGTCACCATCTTCGGCCTGCTTACCTGGATCTCGCTGCTAGTAACGCACATATTCTTCGTGCGCGCGCGGAAAGCGCAGAACGTCCCTGAAAGCGACCTTGCTTACACCGCGCCCTTTGGCGTTGCTGGTTCTTACTTTGCGCTGGTGTTTTGCATCATCATCGCACTGACGAAGAGTTATGATGTGTTTACTCATAGCCCGGAGTGGGGCAATTTTGACTACAAGACGTTTATCACGGCGTATCTTGGGATTCCGCTGTATCTTATGTTGATTTTTGGGTATAAGGTGTTTACGGGGTCTAAGAGGGTGAAGCCCGAGGAGGCGGATTTGTGGACGGGCAAGGAGGAGATTGATCGTGAGGAGGCGGAGTATTTGGCTGTGCAGGCTATGAGGGAACCCAGGGGGGGTTGGTTTTATGAGAAGTTTGTTTCTTGGTTGTTTTAATTTGCTAGATCTTATAGATTCAAGAAGGGGTGGTATGTAAATGAATTATGATATTATGTAGCGCTGTCCAACGTGCAATCGTAAGTCGTGACTATAGAGCAAGGCATTAATAAATGCCCATTGAGTATTCCGGTACGGGGTCCTTGCCCCCCTCTGTGTCCTCCATTTGGATGGTATCGCCCATGAGAAACCGTCCATACATTATCACCGCGTCGAAGATCTCCTTCCCTGTCGGCACTATATACTCAGCCGGAACAAGGAACCCATAGCTTCCACGATCCCGCAGCTTGATCTGAAACGAATGCGCCGCGTGCAGTTGGTGGTAGAACCAGTCCAATGCACTTCCACCTGTGCTCCCACCGCGCGGGAAGAACCGCTTCGATTCATCGGAGCCAGGGCCAAAGGCGCCGGTTGTGACTGTTCCTTCGCAGGCTGAGGTAACATCGTAAATTTCGTGCGTCGTCCGGCGGATCACCTTGGCCATGCCCATGGCGAGTTCTTGTAGGGATTCCAGGGTAGGTGGGATGGAGGAACATGTGTAAGAAAATGGATAGAGGATCTGCTGCGAGTAGGAATGTAGGTCGAGGAAGCCGACAAAATCGGTGTCATGCTCCTGTGTTTCGTTCAATGCCCACTGCGCGAGTTGCTGCGCTTCTGTGCCTTCGAATGGCTCGTTTCCGGCATACGTCTCGGCGCACGGGTTCGATCTGGTCGATTCACCATCCCATTTGAAATCCCAGGCGCGGTCGAGGTCGATGCCCGGGCAGAAATGGAGACTTGTTGGTTGACGGTTCTTGCGCCATAGACGATCAGACTCCCATGTGTAGGCGTACCCGTCTGGGTTGATTGTTGGTATCAGTACCCAGTCGTATGCATCTACCAGACGATTAATATCCTTCGAATTCCCATATTGGGCCATTAGTTGATACGCGATGTAGGTAACGGTCGACGTGCTGAGCCATTCTCGTGCGTGGGAGCCTCCCGTGATCAGGACCGTTTTGCGCGGCGAGTCGGGCGACGCGTCGCTTTTCCCACCAATACGGAGCGCTGGAATCCCACGTCCTTCGTGCGAAATACCGACATTGATTATACGGGTGTGCGACGCGAACATGGAGGCCATCAGGCGCATCCATTGCACCAAGACGGAGAATGGCTGGTAGTCATGGAAGAAGAGATCTGCGACCTGTGCTGGTGGACGAAAAGAAACAAATCCAGACTGGCCTTCGAGGCCAATTGATTGTCTCGTTGGGTAGGACGCATATATTAATTCCGCGAGGTTATCGATGAGGGGGGTGTAAGCGGCTCGCAGGGAATCGGGCAGGAGGCCCAATAACGAGGGAATCTATATTGTCAACATTTTATCCATCCAAAATGTGTAGATTTGAACTCACTACTTCCTGCGCCAGTCGAATATCCACAAATTCTGGCGTAGAAGCCCACACATCTAAGAACAAAATATCGCTAGCCTGCGCCAGAGCCTCAGCCTCGTAACCATGTTGTACCCGAAACCGAAGAACGACGTCGCTGCCGTATCGCGTCAGCACCCGAGATGGAGGTGAGCGATTCCGACCAGTATCTTGCGTTGGTCGCTGCGATGGAGATTTTGGGATATTCCAGACGCTTTCGATGACCCAGTCTCGTAGTCTGGTCCAGGGTCGCGATGGATCGGAGGATTGCGAGAGAAGCTGGACAGGTTCGACTGGAGGTGGCGGGGTGATGCTAGAACTGGCGGGAATAGCAGAGACAAGACTGGTGAAGGGGAGGAGGAGGAGAAGAAGGTAAAAATGCATTTTTGGTGAATTAACGAGTGGTGAGAAGTAGCATAATTAGAGAGAGAGTATGTATGAGACTGGGAGAAAAGATACGGAGAGTCGGCGGCAAGCGGAGATGAAGTCATCCCAGCGACTAACTACTCCATAGACTAGGGTTGCATTGGCTCTCCAGGCATAAACAACTTTCTCCAGTCATGTTCTACAGAATAACGAGTATTTCTCTTGTATCAATATTTCGCTATACAGTACATAATACATGTTTGGATACCTTAGGACATCAAATATAGAAAATGATTGACCAAAAAAGAGTAGCTGCACTATCTCCTGTCTCTCTACTGTTTCCCATAATGCAGCCCTCAACCCAGTTTCCCACTCATTCAAAGCCCAAAGCTTGCAATCAAACCGTTTCTCAAGCAATGCCTTCTGATCCCCAGCGTACATGAATGTCTTGCCTGATGTTGCTGCCGGCGACTTATCATCTGTAAAGAGAATCCAGCAAGGAAAGACCTTGTATGCCTTTGTCTCATAGTATGCAAGTTTCTGCGCCTGCTCTTCCGACCGCACAAGATATGCAGATCCAGAAACAACTTGTCCCTGCTCATCATAGACCAAAGCAGGATTATCACCCCATTTACCCAGCACGTAGCCGATTATCTGGGCCGGCCGGAGCTCCAGACCTTCTTCTGGGAGATTTGAAATCCTTTTCAGCGTAGTTGGAGCTCTCAAGGTATCATAGATAAAGTAATAAACTGGATATTCTGAAGGAAGTTTGTGAGCGGCTCCCTCGAGGTTCATGAGATAATCAGAGGGAGCGGACTCGAGCATTATCTCATAGGGAGATGGACCCTCCTGTTGAGGGTCCGGCGGACTCAAGCGAGTATCGAGATGAAGATGGCAGCATCCTGTGGGTTCCAAAGAGGTACTGTCAGAGATTATAGCCAGTGGATTCAATGAGGCACTGGGGTTAAATAATGACAGCAAAGACAAGAAAAAAGAGCTCCTTTGAATAATTGCCTAAGTACGTCTACGCATGAAGCGAACTAGGGATATAAAGGCTGGAGGGTACTAAGCGCTGCCTGATCCTAGTACGTTTAGACTAATATTAGTCCGTTACATACCTGCGGGTCACATCTCGCCACACCAGCCAGCCAAGAGCATTAATTGTTTTTGCCCTGCGAATCAACAGGTAAATGCCGGATAGATTCTCTATACCTCTCAGCTTTACTGCCGACCCAGGCGGTCTCATTACTATGCATCCTCCCGCGCGGGGTGTACTTCCTATAATATAATTCCCACCTAAGTATCTAGCCCCTTATACGGAGCATCACGTAAATCTGGTCTATGAGGTCAGGCGAGAAGCAGAAATGGTCAAAAAAGGAAGGTCGGCTATGGTTTTAGAGATATCTCAGGTTTGCCCTGATACTGATATAGGCATTCTCTTCCACTTTAATGCTATTGTATGTCTTTATTGTATAATTCCTCTGGCATTCAATTTAATCCACACAGAATCATAAACTAGTTCTTGTATGGACATAATCATTGTAGTTGGAAGGGGTATTGTCGACTTCTGCAGTTGCTAATGCTTCTCTTATCCCAAAATGGGCAGGTTATACCAGCCCACATAGCTCATTTCGTTGCCCTAGAAAGTCCCAAATACCACTTGTAGAGAGTTAGGATCCTTGAATATACTTTAATAAAGACTTCATCTTGAAGTGGCCATCAAGAATCATGTACTTCCTAGTGTGAGATTACAGTGTTCATGAGAACAAGGCTTAGTATAATAGTCAACGTTTACTAGTAACCCAGATACCTTCCCTTTTTAGCTTAGTTTCTCCGTCCTCTTACCCCCTCTTCCTCTTCTCGCTCTTCTATTCACCAGTCTCTTCTCTCTCCATTCAACGTTATATCGCATAAACCTGGAAGGGAAGAATTATACAGCACAGCATGATGACTGTCTAGATAGACCACGTTCATTGGATTTGTCCAAAGTTATTCTAATACACTATTAGTACACCTGAGATCATGATAACATCGCCATTAACGTCTTCAGCCTTGCCAAACTTTGCGGAAACATTGCTAAGCGTTCCTGACACCATGCGAACAATTCCGGTAAACTTGATCGGCAGAGTGCTCGTCCAGAGACCATGGAAGATCCTCCATGCTGAATCCATTTTTCGATAGCGGACGAATCACCGACTTCCTTCTGACACAACTCAATTGGATTCTCATCTGAAAGTGAATTGCCTTCCGCAGTATAATTACACAAGACCACAGAGCTAGCAAGGAGTGCTGGGGCTTGTAATGGACTTACAAAACCGTCATAAAAATATAGCACCTGGGAGGCATGATATACTGCGCGTCGACCCTCCAGTGAAGAGACCCAGCTGCACAGCATGGCCGTGGTTTCGGGAATCCGACATCGCGTGCAGCATTGTCGTGACTCAAGCAGCCGCAGAGGAGCGTGGAGGATCAGTTGGCAGAGGTGGTACTGTATTTGGTTGAGACTATTCCATCCGGGGTCACAGATCTCGATCTGAACTGTGGATGGTTCAAGACTGTCGTGAAAGGCCTTCCAATCTACAAGAAAATCATGCCAAAAATGTACAGACTCGGGTGCTCGCCATGACGGACTGGAACTTAGCGTTCCATGTTTGAGGCCGTACGCTTCTTGTGTCGCCGCCCAAATTTCTCCTTGGAGGGCACAGAGAACCAAGTGGCTATCTGCGGACACCAAAGGAGGCACGCCGGCCGTTCTAGAAGCTCGTTTTCGAGGCTGGATAAGGCCATCCCGCACGATGGCGCTCAAGGTGGTCCAAGTCCGCCCAGCGGGCTCAAACCAGTACAGCTGTCGCCTGGCTTCTGTTGTCGGTGCCGTCCAGAGGTCCTCCGTGACTGGCAACGGAAGCTCCAGTTCTTGGGCTCGAAGGGATGGGGGTCGACTGGTGATGAGACTGAGATAGACGTCGATCCGAAGCATGGTGTAGACGAGTCTTTTACTCTCTTCTCCTCGAACCCAGGCTTCGTCATTTATCCGCAATGAGCCGTTTGGCGAATTCCATGACTCTTCGGTCAATATTCCCAAACGGCGCATAGCGTTGACAGCAATCTCAATCCACTGGGCGGCCCAATCGGCGACAATCGGTGTCATCTCCTGGCTAACAGTGGTGATCAGTATTACAGACAGGACCTGCAGATCACGAAGGGAAGCAGATGGCGATTGTTTCCTGGTAGGATGCGATAACAGAAGCCGGCCTGCGACTTCATCCAGATTTACAGTGTCAAGGATTTTTGTGGTATCGTGGGAAACAGCTTGCAAGGCCTGACCCAGCAAACCGGACGACGGTGTATGCTGTATCGTGGATTGGTGTATATGGGGCCACATTCTGTGGAGATCATCAAGACTAGGTTCTGAAGGCGTATCAGACGAGGCTTGAGACACTGTGGCCGTAAACGTATACCCCGATTGACAGTCAGACTGAGGGGACCAAGTCAAAGCCTGCACTGATCCCGGAGGCTCGAGATTGCTGAAACTGGGTATAGAGATCTCACTAAATGTGCTCTCTGAAAATATTGCAGAAGCCTCAGCCATCCAGCCTGCATCATTGTCTACCAGAAACGGGAAGAGCTCTTTGCAATCGCTTTGACAATTTGCTAGCTCATTGTGGGAAACATCCAAGCTCGGCGCTTTACTCCCTTCATCGTCACAGTGTATCTCGATGCTGTCGTTAGTCTCGTACTCTATTGCTGGCAAATTGGCCGCCTGCATGCTCGACGGCTGGCGAACACACTGGGTCCCCAGGTTGCAGCAAGTCGAGCAGGGCTCATTGGAATCGCATTTTATCTTTCGCCGTCGACAGGTCTGACAGGCAAGCAGAGTTCGTTTGGGGCCTTCAGGAGGGACATTGTGAAGAAGAACGTGTCGGTTGAGGATGTCACTACCGAGTATCAAACTATCAGTGTTTAGTTCCCTTCAGTCTGTTGGAACTTCTTGCACAGACCTTCTGGCAAAGCTCCGAGAGCATATGAAACATTTATGAGGACGATGTGGGCGGTGGCTACGAAGATGCCGGTTGAGGTGGCCCTTTCGTAAAAAAGATTTGCCGCAACTGGGCACAGGGCAAATGAAAGCTGGCGATGAAGCGTTATTAGGGAGCAAATTATCCCAGACCGCGTCCATATTCTGTGCTTACTGAGTCTACACAGGATTTACGCCAGGCAGCACGTTGATATATGGTCAAATCCACGGTAGACTGGTCCCCCGCCGAATGGCTTCATATCCTATTATGTCACCGATTTTCATTGCCCAGGGCCCTGGATTCGGGTTGTGGCTTATACGCTAATCGGATCTGCTTTCGATAATGCTGAATACTCCCCACTAATGTCGCGCCTGCTGGGACTTATCTAGAACTAATAGCCTGTGAGCTACTACTTAATATCATACCTTCTCACATGATTCTCGAGAGGCCCCCATTTCTTACCTATTTGGGTTAATGCATACCGAGCTATCTTTCGTGCACTGGCCACTGAGGCTCTTAGATTCCGTTGTCGGAGGCTGGCTGAGCTGAAGCTGGTGGAGCGTATGATTGTCAATAAGCCACACTAGCAGCGATAGGAAGTACTTTTATGAGCTCTATACTCCATAGGGTAGGTCCAGAGCACTTGGCGCCAACTCGGACGCTTTAGAGCCAAAGATGAGGCTTCCTGAATTCCCTTGCGTAGTGTGTACTTGTACTGAACATACGGTATAAAATACATATGATGATATTGAACCTCCAACACTATGAACGCTGGTCCAACTCGGCGCAATGGAAGCCAATTGAACGATCTCCGTATTGACTTATTGGCTCAACATCTCGGCACGCCGCGTCGCAACTGTGGCAAAGGACGAGCCACCGCTCCACATACTCCAGGCCAGGGACAGTACGGAGAATCTTGATAACTCAAACTTGCAACGTGTCTTCACGTATCCCATATTTTGTTTGACCCTTTGGGCCCCGTGTTAGCATTTTGCCAAAGGGTCACCCTCTGAGGCCTGGAGGCATCTATGTACAGTATTTTTTCCCATGCTTAGTTGCACTGGGCCTTCTGGAATCGTTGGTGATTGGTGAAATAATGTTTTCATGAAGTTATGCCGGCTAGCCGGTACGTGGCCGGATCGAGCTAGATCTGCAGAACCATGCTCCTGTTACCGGTTCATAAAGCCGACCTCGAGATCAAGATCAGATATAATTCAGGCGAACCTAGCAATCCAGTCGATACAAGTCGCATAAGCATTCCTCTGATTTCAGAAGTAGTCGACCCCACGGAAATCCTCAACAACGTTAATCGGGTCCAGTTTTGTCATATAAATTCAGATTTCTTCACCGGGATCGAATCAAAGTTTACTCATACACGATAACCCACCATCTATCATCCAGCCACTCCCCGTTACGTAACTAGCCTGTGAGCTGCACAGAAACAAGATCACATCAGCCACCTCGTCTGGCTTTGCAATGCGCCCTAGCGGCACAACATCATTGACTATCGCTCGGAGCTGCTCGCTACCCTCGACAGCATCGATCATGGGTGTATCGACCCATGTCGGACAAACACTGTTGACGCGAATGCCATGTGGAGCTAGATCCAGGGCTGTACAGGTGAATTTATTAGCATGTCCGGCCTACTGTGTAGGTAATGCTTGACTAGGATTCAAACTAACCAGCACTCTTCGTCAGCCCTAGAACGGCATGCTTGGATGTGGCATAATGTGCAATATCCTTAGCAGCAATGTGTGAGTGCATCGAGCCCAGGTTCACGATCACGCCTCGGCCGATCTCGCGCGGACCATTCCGGGTAGATACCGTGCGGAGGTCTTGTTTTTGCATCTGTTTGGCGATAGTTTGTAGGCAGTTCGTTGTGCCTCGGACGTTGACATTGTACAGTTGATCGAATTCATCGGATGTCAGGTCAAGGATACTGCGTGGTCCGCGCATGGCTATCTAAACACTTATTAGTATGTACTCGATTATGACAGGCATAAATGTTGGACATACACCTGCTGCATTGACACAATAATCCACCCGTCCGAACTTTGTGAGAGCCTGTGAGAGCATCCCCTCAACACTCTGCCGGTCCGCCACATCCACCTGAATAGCCAATGGATAATAGACATCATTATTATTGGCAATTCTGCGGCTAACCTCAGCGGCTTTTTTGGCCGCAGGAAAATTCCTATCCGCAAAAACAACACCAGTTGCCCCAGCAAATGCAAACCCCAGGGCACATTCCCGACCAATACCACTGCCCGCGCCGGTAACGATTGCAATGCCGTCAAATACAGTCATTGTTTATTCTGTGTAGTAATAATCGTCGCGATAGATTGATACTATCACTGTAGATGATGGGGTTATTGGTTGGTTCTTATATTAGGGTTTATGGTGATTCCCGCCGGTTCGGATCCCACTTGGACGTGCTGTTGGATGACTTGGGCTAAACGCATTATGACATTGAATGGATCGACTATGTGTGCGACAAAGTTTGCTACAGGCGAGCATATTCTTTATCTAGTTTGAGCAGACCAGGTAAGCATAAAAGAGATGATGCTTGATATTCACAAAGCTAGCTACGAGTCGGAGTGTACTTGGGCAAATGATCATTTAGTTTTGCAAGAATTCATTCAATGTTTAGATATAGAAGAAAAAAAAAAGCCTTTAAATTCCCTGGGTATGACCAGGTCAGCTGTCCACATGATCCGATTTGCATGGCCCATCAAAATTCTGCTTCTTGCCAGGTGACACTGACGATAAACTCGAGCCGAAGTCCTCCTGGGTTGGTGCCCTCGACCCAGACCTCAAATGCAATGTTCGGCCGATTTCTGTGCACGCTTAAAAGCACCATCACTTTTATCTGTCCTTACGAATTGACCAGCCACCGGTCTGCGGCCAATTCGAAGGCGCTCCAGCGAATCAGACCAACCCCACTCGAAGGCCAGAGTGGGCCATTTCGACGAACGATTTTGTGGTAGATTGGTGGGCCTCCATGAGGAATCCGGCTCTTCACCGTGGCTTTGCCTCGATGCGTTTTGATAAAATGCTGATGATCGCCAGCTCGAGGTTCATGTCGCTGGATCCCTTGGATATGAACCGGTTCAGCTGCACTCCGGCGATCTCGTGAGGGCCGTCTTACCAGCTTCACAATCAGCATTCGTCATTATATATATGTAAGTTTCTGCCGCCGATAGTGTGGGGGTGATTGCATTTGAGATGCTTCTTGATGTCCCGCTTCGAACGGTGGCTCCTCGTCCCCTTCCGTTTCTTCCTCCGCCTCCTCCTTTGCTGCGACATTGCTCCCAAGCGACATCGAAGGAGTGCCAACTGCGGGAAAGGTACTTCGAGATTGACCATCACAAAAAGCGGTTAGGCTGTTGACATGATATGCAGGTCATGGATAAATAAACTGCAAGGTTTTCAAGAAGTACTGACCGGAAATTAGGGGCGATGGGAACGCTGGATGATTAGAGATCAAAAGGCTATCATGGTAAACAATTGAAAGCACTAATTAACCAGGTACATGGGAAACGAGAGATACAAGACCAATATATTTAGGAAGAAAGAGAGGCGAGGAGATGGAAAATTGAAAGTAACAATGAGAATGACAAAGGAGGACACCTGGGATTTTTTTTTGTGGCTTGCTTGCAGCCCTAGCCCTGTCTCAAGGTAGCTGGTGAACAGACAGATTCCCAGATATCCCCGTCGATATCCTCTCCAGCTTGTTCAACAACTCCTTCCATACCTTAACCTGTGCTTGCTTTCCCTCATCGCTGCGTACGAATGAGGACAGAGCATCACTATACAGAATCAGCTCAACATCCGCATTGACATTGCGAAATCCAGAACAAGGGAAACTCACTCGTCAATCTTGCAATCATTCAAATACTTCCCATGTCCTTCCCACCCCAAACTTGACGCATGAACCAAAGTCCTCGATCCAGCCTCGATAGTCCTCGCAATGGTCAATTTCATCAAATAAAGTTGCCAACCCCAGAATCCCTGCGTCTCCCGAATAAGTTCTGTAGCGCAGTACCCAGGTGTGAAGCCATTGACTACAACGCGTGGTGTACAGGATGCGATTTCCTTAGCGAGCTGGCGGAACATGAGGACTTCGAGGAGTTTAGAGGCGTAGTAGCGGTCATCTGCGCCGGAGGTAGTATTCGCGCGAAGCGTCGCGAATGTGTCCTCTGTTTTCCATTCGGGGAGGTTGGTCATAACGTGACGGTCGGAGGCTACAAAGCAGAGACGTGGTAGCGGACCATTGGGGGATGCCGATTCGCGAAGTTTGGGGAGGAGAAGCAGACCCAGTAGCACTGTGCAGACAACGTTTACTGTGATGGTGCTTTCGTCTTCTTCGGCTATGTAGAATTTATCGGCGATTTTGCCAGCGTTTAACAGAAGAACGTCGACTTTGGGGACTGTACTCTGGATTCTTGATGCAAAGGCCTTGACTGAATCGTAGCATTCCATGTCGATGTGTTCGAGACGGACGGTGGTAGGGCGGTTTGTTGAGGTTTCGAGGTCTTCTTTGGCAGCCTTGCCTTTTTCCATGCTCCGCACGCCCAGGATGACATGCGATGCGTTTAATCTCAGGAAATGACGAGCTGCTTCGAGACCCAGGCCCGTGCTGCCACCAGTAATCACGATGGTTTGGTCGGTAAAGTCATGGTCGGGTACCGGTAGACCTACAAAAATCTGGGAGTAGAGGAACGACGGCAAAGACATTTCGGTACCACACTTCGATTGCAATCAAGATACTCAGCTGTCTGTATGTTTAGCTTTGGAACCTGCAAGTTTATTAATTCTTGTGTTGCGCATCGTTCTTCGTGCGGCTGAAGTGGCTGAAGTGGGATCCGAGCCGATGCACACTTGCCATAGGGTTGATCGGCAGATCGCCGGTTATAAAGTTCGCGATGCGCTAGTGTTAAGAAGAGTAGTATTCTTTCTGCAAAGAATCATGTATACCGCCTTGTTGTGTTTGGTTATTCTCATTGTGGTCTTTGTCGTCGGGGGAGTTCTGGGGAAGCTGCCCGGGACCAGAGCAAAGAGTCTCCCGCCAGGTGAGTATATCCATCGGTGTCATGAGGCACTGGCATAATCATTGACTTAATGTAGGTCCACTATGTCTTCCCCTCATCGGAAACCTCCATCAACTACCCCCGGCAGGTGTCCATCTCAAGTATGACTACCATCACCGCGCATAGAGATACCTGTTAATAGTAGAAGATTCACAGAATGGGCCGCCAAATACGGCGGCATCTTCTCCCTTAAACTCGGCCCCAGCACCGCCGTAGTCCTCAGCTCGCCAAAAGCAGTCAAGCAACTCATCGACAAACAATCCGCCCACTTCAGCAACCGCCCACCTTTCTACATCGCCGATGAACTCATGATGCACGGCGATCATCTCATGTTCATGAATGTGGACCAGCGATGGCGGCGTGGACGGCGCTTGTATCATCAGTATTTCAACGAGGGTGTTAGCGAGAGTCAGCATGTTGTGATACAGCAGGCTGAGGCGGCGCAGTTATTGAGGGATATGTGTTTGCAGCCGGCGAATTTTATGGCGCATTGTAAGCGTTATACTAATAGTGTGGTTATGAGTTTGAGTATTTTCTCCTGTGGAACTGGATTTGGGATATCAAACTGACACTAGTGAACTAGTTCTTGGAATACGCACGAAGTCGACGTCGGCTAAACACATGAAGGATCTATATGCGGTTCTTGACGGCATGTCTGAGATCTTTGAGATGGGCGCTACTCCTCCAGTTGATATATTTCCAGTCTTGAAACATATCCCTGAATCACTTTTCAACAGCTGGCAGAGCCGCTCCCGCCGCGTTGAGAACATCATGCTCAATTTGTATAATCCTCTAGTTGACCGTGTATTGCAACGACGCGAGACATCAGGCTCCTGGAATACTTATCTCGATGGCATTCTGGATCAGCAGGAGAAACTACAGCTTACTCGTCATGAGATTGATCTTATGATTGGTAACCTGCTTGAGGGTGGGTCGGACACTTCGTCTATTATGACCATCGCTTTCATCCAGGCGATGGCGTGCTATCCGGGGGTGCAGCAAGAGGCACAACAGGAGATCGATGCATTATTCAGTGAAGATGCATCCCCCAGTTGGCAGGATTATTCTCGTCTGCCGTATGTAGCCATGACAGTCAAGGAGACGATGCGATGGCGGCCGGTGATGCCAACAGGGTTCCCCCATGCAAACGATAAAGGTATGTTTTGCATTCGCGGATATAGGTTATATGCTAACCAGGGTTAGAAACAATGATCGATGGTATGGTCATCCCCGCCAATAGCACCGTCATCATCAACACATGGGGCCTGCATCACGATCCTACAAGACACCCCAACCCCGACGTCTTCGAACCCCTCCGGTTCCGAGGCCGCACAGAGCCCGCTCCTGTATACGCTTCAGCTGCTGACGCAGAGAATCGCGACCACTTCGGCTACGGCTCTGGGAGACGAATCTGTCCGGGAATCCATCTCGCGGAACGGATGTTGTTCATGGCAATTGTCAAGATCTTGTGGGCGTTTGACATTCGCGCCAAGAAGGGACAACCAATCAATACGGATCCGCATACTGGGTATACGAATGGGTTCTTGAGATGTGCAAAGCCTTTTGCGGTTAGTATCACGCCTCGATCTGAGGCACGGAGGAGCACGATTGAACGCGAGTATGCTCAGGCAGAGGAAGTGGTGTTTAGTCGATACGAGGTGTAGTTAGTTCAAATTCAAAACATCCTGGACGCATTGGCATTGCGACTGGGGTGCATCGACGCAGGATTTGTGTGATAGTGAAATTACCCGCCGTTTATAACTCGAGTATCCGTGGTCGTCCATCATTTTACCTGCATGCAGATACGCTCAGTGATTGCATCTTCGCCGTCTTGATGCTTTTCTTGTCCCTTGGTTGTAGGGAGATTCATTTCAATCGGGTATGGACATGGAAGTACGTTTCAAAGCTCCTCGGATAGTGTCATGGCCTCCATGGATAGGTGCATCTAAAGCAGTTTCTGTTAGAGGTGCATTCTAGTTCTGAATAGAATGCAAGTACAAATAGGTTACCTCAATGCCAGTCATTTCCTGCGTTGTATCTGCAAGCCATGGTAGAAGGACAGGAACCAGGAACCTGAGTTAAAGGCATCAAACATCATCCTGACTGAGAAAAGATGACAGATGCGATGATGCGATACTGATGAAGGAGCCTCAACACGTGCCTGGTCCCGTGCTGCATCTGTGCCTCATCTCTCACTCTCGTACTCACTGTCTGTGTCCCACTTCCTCCATATTCCATACTCTCCTACTATCCTCTCTCTCCCTCCCCAATCGCCATCAATCATCGTGCCTCTCTCTCTCTCTCTCTCTCTCTCTCTCTCTCTCTCTCTCTCTCTCTCTCTCTCTCTCTTCTCTGTTTATCGTGTCAGTCCAGACTCTCCAGATCTCCGACTGGTCCCGACCGGGCGAACCCACGGTTAGCATCGTCTGCCCCTCCACTACTCACGGACCAAGGCCTTTCAAAACGGCCACAAGCTAATAATAATCATGACTGAATGGTGACTGACGCTCCTCCCCCAGTTTAGAACACGACACGACACGCAATTCCTCACTTATTGTCCCTAATTGCTCTGACGGGCATGTAAGACTTGCGATCGTCTTGCTCCTATTCTACCGATAACCCGCCTTCTTCCTTTTCTTTCTTCTTTAATCCAGTTTAATCCTGTCTCTTGTTCAATCGCTTCGACCCGTCCAGCCCCTTCCCCTTTTCGATCCCTCTTGACTTTCAACGGCCGGCCGCCTTACGAACCGCCACTACCGACCTCCGTCGTCTCCGTTGTCTCCTCCGTCTCATACCCTCCCGCCGTCGTTACTGTTTCCTCAGAATTCCCTTCGATTCCGCGTCGATTCTCGCAATGTCATCTTTCCGCTAGAATCCTCGCGCAAATATTCCCGTCTGTATCGCTTGTGAAACCACGATTCCGGAGTACAATTATCGTGCACAGTAGGAGGATTTCACTGGCATTGAAACAACCACATTACGGGCCACCTCCGCAAACCACATAACCACACCAAAATACTTTTTTTCTTATAGCTGCTACATACTCCGTACCTCGGATGGACTCAAGGCTGTGGAGCAGAATTGCATAGCGGCACTTACTACCTGGCCCTCTGTCCTCGTCGTAGCCATGCCTTGGAGAGGCTTGCGCATTGGCATTCCCGATGGCACCGATTCCAAGCGACGGAGCGTGATTGATCTTTCGCATTCTCAATCCCGTCATAGTGAGCAATTGCCTCGCCCGTCCCTCTCGACCTCCAACCTTGTCCCCCGGCACTCGGAGTCTACTCCTCGTACCCCTCGTCTGACTGGTGCAGACGATGGAGATGGCAACGACGACGATGATGGTGATTATGATGATGCTGCTGCTGCCAACAGTGACCCTCGCACCTCCCATCTAGCCGTGTCAGGCGACCGCACGGACAATAGCAATTCTCCCTCCAATACGGGAAACTCCTCTGCCTCCCAATCGCCTGCCGAAGCATTGAGTGGGAGCCTACGCAGGAACCGTTTTAGCTTTATGAGGCTCCGTCACGCATCCGATCCCCAGCTGTCCAAATCTTACGCCAAGGCCGAGCAGAAGCCCCCTCCAGTCCCTCCCCTGCCTCCACGTAAGTGTTGTGGAACCCTCCCTTTCTTTCGCTATCGCCAGCTAGTTCAAGTGGCTAACTCTCTCCCCCTTTCTTCTGTTCCCCTCACAGCACCTACCATCATCACGACTGCCCCCACGAGCCATGAACTCGACCAACCTGTTAAGCGAAAAAGCATGTTCAAAATCCTATCTACATCAAAAAGGCCTTCCATGGAGGATCTTACGGCCGGTCGGCAATCCGGATCCGACATACCGCCGTCTAGACATGGTGCTCAAGACTCAAGAGATCCTCACCTGGAAAACCCCCTATCGACGCCGCGGGGAAGTGCGGAGGAGCCGGGGCGGTTATCAACTACATCAGCGCGAAGCAATAGTCGAGAACTCACCAACGATTCTTATCGCTCATCGACCGTGACCGATGCCCGATTCTCCGAGTCTTCTCGGTCCGACCATAGTCAAGGAGAGCAGGGCGGCCACCACCTAGCGTCTTCCCCCAATGAAGGTTCGTTGTCTTTCAACAAACGTTTTCGCATGCCTCGTCTCAAACGGAACCGAAACCCATTCCCCTTACCGCCCAAACCGATCTTCGATCGCCCCCCATCAACTGGTCCAAAACCAGTCCCGGTACCCGACGGCACCTCAAGGTCACAACCTTCTCAGGACGGCCAGGACTATTCTTCCTCGATGCCATCGCCAACCCGTTCGTCGGTGGGCTTCTCGGGGCGACCTCCTCTGATCCGGAATGAATCGGCAAACTCCACTCATTCGGTTGCATCGTACTCGTCAAATCGGAAGCGCAACCAGCCAGAGACTCGCGCACGATCGTCAACACTGGACTCCATCGCGGACGGGCAGGGCGGAAATCAGGCGCCACCTTTCATGGCACCGTCTAACCGGACCTCTACATCGACAAGTGGACGCAAGAGCTTTGGTGATATCTTCAACCTCCCGCAACGGTTGAGGCAGAACTCCGAGCCCCCGGCACCCCGAAATGGCACTCCAGGTACTGCGACGCCAACGAAATCACTGTCATATCCGGAACGGCAACCAAATGACACCCCCGCTACGTTTCTGTCTCGGTTGGAAGAGAGTCTGCCGAAGGGCGTAATCGCCGGCTTGCTGGCCCAGTCAGGCGAGGATTTTAATCTAACAGCCCTGCGCAAGTGCATGCGTTGGTTTTCTTACTTTGGAGATCCAATCGATATGGCGATTCGGAAGCTCTTGATGGAGATGGAACTGCCAAAAGAGACTCAGCAGATCGATCGGTTCTTGCAAGCGTTTGCGGACAGATATCATGAGTGCAATCCGGGGATTTTCGCTCATTCTGGTGCGTATTTCTCCTGTTCCCTAATTGTCATTATCAAATCAACGACTGACTCGTTTCAACAGACCAAGCATACTTTATTGCATTTTCGATACTGATCTTGCACACGGACGTCTTCAACCGGAACAATAAGCGAAAGATGCAAAAACCGGACTATGTCAAGAACACTCGCGGTGAGGGCATCGCGGACGATATCCTGGAATGCTACTATGAGAACATCTCCTACACACCTTTCATCCATATTGAAGACGCGAATCCCGGACGCCATCTCATAAAACCTCGACGAACACTGTTCAGATCCACCAGCTCTGAACATCTAGCCCGTCCATCGAAAGAACCGGTCGATCCGTACGCACTCATCCTGGAGGGGAAACTCGATGCACTACGTCCAAGTCTCAAGGAAGTCATGGATCTCGACGACTTCTACAGCTGCAACGGCACCGAGGGACCGCCTGATATGAGGAGCCTCCATCGAGCGTTTGCGAAAACCGGCGTTTTGCAGATTGTTTCTGCTCGCTCCCGGCCGGATGCATTCATGCCGGCAAGTCTTGAGAATCCGGCCGACTCGAATCCTGGACTGGTTGATATCAAGGTAGCCAAGGTTGGCTTACTCTGGCGGAAAGATTTGAAGAAAAAGCGAGGCAGGTCGCCCTGGCAGGAATGGGGTGCGCTCCTTACATTCTCTCAACTTTATTTTTTCCGGGATGTCAACTGGGTGAAATCCTTGATTTCCCAATCCGAGGAGCAACAAAAGGAAGGCAGTGGTCGGGCTGTTGTTTTCAAACCACCACTCACTGACTTTAGCCCGGATGCCCTCATGTCCACGGACGATGCCGTGGCTCTATTAGATTACAGTTACAAGAAGCACAAGCACGCTTTTGTATTCGTTCGCCACAATTCGTTAGAAGAGGTCTTTTTAGCCAACAGCGAGGAGGATATGAACGATTGGATAGCTAAGCTCAACTACGCCTCAGCATTCAGGACCACCGGCGTACGCACAAGAGGTATGATCGCCAACGGTTATGATGCGCAGCGGAATCGCATGGGTCGTACTGATTCCAGCCAATCTGCCCCTGTGGATATGGTGCCACCGTCGCCTAATCCCGACACCGACGTTTCTGACGAGCTGGCTGCGGCCCGTCAACAGCTGATGGTACAGAGGATTCGTGAGGCCAACGAGAAACTCTTCGTCGCTCAGAAGCAACTTGATGATCTGTTGCGGAACGCCCGACACCTGCAGATTCTTACCCCTGTGCATTCAAGAGCAAGAGAGCAAGTCATTATGGCGGCTGGCCGTATGGCTGCTAAGCTCAAATGGGTGAGGCAAGATATCTGGCGCACCAAATGTCACCGCGAGGTGCTCGTTAGGGACCTTAGCGAAGAGGGCGTAGATATCGAAGCGACTGCGGAACGCAAGAAGTCTCTTCATTTACAGATCCCGACAGCAGGCATCGCACTTCGACCTGATTCGGGAAGGTCGCACCAGAATTTGATTGTGAAATCGGAGTCCCCTATCAATGATGACACTCTCATTTTGCCGGATGCACCTGCCTCTGTTGAGAATGTCGACAAGTTTTCTTTGCAACCCGGGATGATTGAGGAACGGAGGCCAAGTCTTAGATCTGTTGCATCTGATAGACGGGCCTCTGCAGATGCCACGAAAGACCAAGCACCTTCCTCACCTGTTCATGCAGCGGATGGATTGGAACGGAAGACTTCGGTGCTCAGCTCGGGCAGCAAGATGGATGTTTCAAGCTTGAAATCTCATGCATCCAAGCTAGCTTCTCAAGCAAGCATTGATGATAACGAAGAGCGCCTCCTCCGTGAAACCGGCCTGCTGGACACTAACGGGCAAAAGAATGGTAACGACGAAAAGCTTCCAGACGGTCCTCAGGCAACGACCCAGGAAGATCAGTCTAAGCGCACCCGTCGCAGTCTGCACCGCAGTCTGCGTGAATCTCACCACGGCCACGGTATCCGGACCAAGAAGACACGGGGTTCGGTATCTAGTGCTACGGGTGGCGGAGACGAGCAAGAGTCAACCAAGGAAGATGAAGGTCTTCCCCGCAAGACTCCCAGTTTCAACTTCCACGGCAAAAAGGCATCCATTGTCACCTTTGGATCCGAGTGGCAAAATATGCCGCCTGAAGAGCGGCTGAAGCTACGAAAGCCTACTCCGTCATCGTCTGATGAGCCTCGGTCTGATCCTACTACGGCCAGCATTGCCGACTCGGAAGTAGCTGGCGGCCGTTCTCAGTCCTTGCGAAGTGCAAGCACGGCAACGAAGAGCCTCCGCGGGAATGATGATGCTCCCGAAGCACTTGGAATCTTCAAATGGGGCGAAAAGACCCCGACAGAAAATGGCAACGGAGATCATCAATATACCGAGACTCCTCCAGGGGTGCCAACATTGAATGGGCGACTTGCGATACCCGCTGGTGGCGAAGATGTTGACCCCCTCGAGCAGACCACGCAGGAGACGACTCAGGCCAGTGCCTTTGAGCAGGCAGTTGATGCATGAGCGACCACCACTTTGGTTTTGAGGTGCTCTCTCTTTTTTTTTTCTTTTTTTGTCTTTTCCATTTCTACTTTGTCTTTTATGACGCTTATACCCCATACATCGCACTTGAGTTTTGTTGGTTTGTCTGTTGTCTGTTGTGTCTTTGGTCAGCGCGTCTTAAAGTTCGTTTTCTCGGAAAAGTGCGAGCCTGTCTGCGGCAATAAACAGTTATCTGTTATATCTTGAGTTTTGCATGGTTATCTTTCCGGACATTAGATAGGACTGGACGGGCTTGATGTCTAAAGACATTGGGCTTTTCTTTTCAACGGCAAAGCTGAATAGAGACAAGCATGTTGACTAGTTCATCTCGATAACATAACGACAGCGCTGGCGCTTAGAGTACATGAGTAAATAGTATCGAATCTACAAAGGCATTTTTGAAGCCATCTTCTTCCCTCTTTGTGTGCTGTTGTGCATTCCCAATATTAAAATCCTTTCTTAATCCTCATCGACAAACACAATTATTATTTGCATGCCCTTCACCCACAACAAATAATTCAAATTTTTCCCATTCTTCGCTCGTCTCTTTTCTTTCCTTTCTTTCCTCTTTCCCTTGCCCCCAATTCTTCTCTTACCGTTACTCGGATTCGGATATATAGTCTCTCTTCCCACTTTGGTTCATCTTGGGTAATCACTTCCACTCACTTGGAATTGGATACGAGATATGAGAGCCAATGCCCCGCTCCTTCTGGTCCCGTTGCTGGAACTGCCCCCTGTTCAGCTTGCTGGCCAGGGGGCTTGCTGTTAGTTTGCCTGTTGAGTCGGTTGGCGAGGACTCTGGGGATGTCGATGTCGGTGTGGATACGGTGAGGCTTGTGGGATATAAACCTGAACGTGAGTTCTATTCTTTTCTGGTATGAGAAAAGAGAGATGTTGATCACGCCATATTTAGAGAAATTACTTGGGGCTCCAGACCCTTGCTCTGAAGATTCTGATTCTGAGGGCGAGGACGATGTTGAGAATGAAGGTCAAGGTCAGGATACAAAACGCAGCCCTAGTCCCGCAACCTCGGAGCAAGTCTCAGCTCCGTCTGCAGGCCCCGATCCCTACCCCAGCGTCACAACAGACTGCATAGCCCCAGACTGCGTCGCCTGCCAAGCCGAACAAGCAGGAAAAACCGAGCAAGACCTGCAGCGCTGGAAATACCATCGCACCTTCATCAACAAGGAGACTGGCTATGGGCTTGTCGCGAGGGAGTTTATTCCCGCGGGTAGTATTATCTACGCCGATCAGTTGGTCCACCTTACGGAGAAAGATGGAGACAAGTGTTTGGCCGGGGCTGGTCATATCGATGCGTTACTCGGCGCCAAAATTACCGCTATGGGCTCAGCCTGGAAAACCGCGTATCTGAGCATGCCCAAGCCCAATGACCACAAAGAACCAGGCATAGGCATCTATACCAGTACCTGGAACCGGTACCACCTCCCTGTCTACTGGAATGGTGTGTCTGGTGGAGTGTTGGGCCTAAATCTCTCCTTCACAAACCACTCGTGCCTCCCAAATGCCTCCTTAACCCTAATCAACAAGTACCGCTCCGACAGTGGCCGGCGCTACAAGAAACCCAGACTAGCAGGCGCTGTGGTCCGCAGTTTCGTGGATATACACATGGGCCAGGAGATCACTATTTCGTATTTCCACGCCAAGGGCGAGGTTGAGTATCGTCGTTTGTATGCGCTAGATCTGCTAGGGTTCCGGTGTTCCTGTCGGTCTTGTTTGTATCCGAAGGCTGAAGTTGAGGATGCGTTGGAAACGTATTACCGTCTCGAGCATGTTCTCAATAATCCGCGTCTTGTCACTGGCCAACCAGCAGTTGCGTACCAAGCCGCCTGCCAAATCACAGATAAACTAACAGACTGCGGCATCGCAGATACCCGCCTCGCGCTGGTCTGGGCGAAATGCGCTCTCATCGCGGCTTATCATTCAGATATCGCGCGGATCCGCTGCTTCCTGCTTATGATTCTCAAACTCACCGAGGTCTTGCAGGGCCCGACGGGTCATCTTTTTCATCGCGCAGTTAAGTGGTTTGAATGTATGACTGCGATGCCTGGGTTTGGAATGTCGATTAGGGGTCTGTCTGCGATGAAACATGCGGATGTGTTTCTGGAACATAGAACTGAGGCACAGCCGTATTTGTTTATGATGGGGGCTAGCCCGGAGGAGTACATCCGAGTCAACCGGTATCTGAGGGTTCCGGACGAGGAGATGGAGGAGCATGGGCATCGGTTTGAGATCGTTCCTGATACACTATCAGTCCCGAGTCCCAAGAAGAGAATGAGGAAGAAGAAGAAGAAGAAGAAGATTAACAGAAAGAGCGAGAAATGCGCCAGTCCCGAAAAAGACTTCCTCTCGCTTTGGCTCGGCGTGGTAAATGATTTCGTCGACCAGTACGCCATCAAGCAGGATTACAGCGCTCCGAGGAAAGGCTACTCTATTCAGAAGAATTACGAGATATTCCCTGAAAGAACCCAGCAGTGTACCGACGAAACGTGCAATGGGTGCGGTGGCGGCGGACAGTTACTGCAGGTAGTGATTCAGGACGTTGGTGCGCGGAAGAAGGTGGTGTGGAAGCGGACGGAGGTGGGTGAGATGGAGGAGGTTATGAGGGAGAGTTTAAGATAGTTCAATTCATTTGGTTTGGTCTGTTTTCAGGATAGGGTTGAAATTCGTTACTTTTGTCCGAAAAGGGAAATGATTATGTCATGCCTGTTAAGTGGATTTGAGCTCATCCAAGCTTAGCTCTATCAGTTTCAATTCACCACGTTCAACATCTTACTCCAACTCAGTCAAAATCGCATATTAATTCAACTACCCTCTGTCCCTTCCCTGTTCATTCCACGCATCTTCATCTACTCCCAGACTCCAGACTCGCCGACAGTCCTCCGTGCGAATGGCCCACTCAAAACGCAACACCTCCCTCCCCCATTTCACTTCCCACGAACGCTCCCTCCTGCGCAACAACTGGGGTACCCAACGCTCCCTAATCTCCCGCGACTCCTTTCTCCCTTTTGCCTCGTGCCGACTATGCCTGCAACCCGCGCGCTCGCCCGTCGCGTGCTCTACGAATGGTGATTTATTCTGTCGCGAGTGCGCAATTAGTGATTTACTTGCTCAGCGGAATGAGATCAAACGCCTGGAAAAAGAAAGGGAGGAGGCGAGGAGGAGGGTTGGGGAGGAGGAGGAGAGGGTGAAAGAAGAGGTGAGAGAGAGGGAGGTTAGAGAGTTTGAGATGGTCAGTATGGGGTTGGAGGATAAGGGGAATCATAAGAAACGGAAGATTGAGGATAAAGATAGAGAGGTTGAGATTGGGGGGAAGAGGAAGAAGATGTTTGAATTGGATGGGAAGGAGTTGGCGAGGGTGACGAGGGAGGAGGAGGAAAGGTTGAAGGAGGAGTTGAAACGGGAGAAGGTATTCTCCCTCATTCCCCCAGTATCATGATGATTGTGTTTGCTGATTGCGATGAACAGTCCGAATCAAACAAGTCTGCGTTACCCTCTTTCTGGGTCCCCTCGCTCACACCCGGAACCGATATTAACGAAATCATCGCCAATAAAGATATCAAGTTAACGCCCATATGCCCTGCCTCATCAGACATAAACCGCCACGCATACTCGCTCAAGGCCCTTGTGGAAGTCCATTTCACAGAAGAAAAAGCGTCAGATGGATCAGTTGCGCGAGTGTGTCCGAGTTGCAAGAAGGATTTGAGTAATGGGTTACGGGCAATGCGTGCGTTCTACAATACACTCATGCATAAATGAAGCTTTGCTAACGATGGCAGTAACAAAACCATGCGGCCACATAATCTGCCAACCCTGCGTCAAGAAATTCATGACCCCCCACGACATCCCCGACCCGCACGCCACGAAAGAAGAACAAGAACATACAGCAGGTCTACAGGGTCGGATACTATGCTACGTCTGTGAGGCGGATGTCACGCCCTCTGGCCCGCCGAATGATAGTGCTGTGGATGCGGAGCATAACGGCAAGAAAAAGAAGAAGCCAAAGAAGGATAAGGAGGGGATATTGCCTGGTTTGGTGGAGGTTTGTTCGGAGGGCACAGGCTTTGCGGGGAGGGGAGGGAATGTTGCGACGAAGACGGGGGTTGCATTTCAGTGTTGATTTTACTGCCGTAGCATATGAAGATATTCATCAAAGAGATAGAAAAGTATATTAATCAATGGCTCAATAACATGACATGAATCATCAAATAGCAATCTCAACACCAAAATCAGCCACCATCCAGACAACTGATAAAATCAGTCAAATCGGATCAAACTTAAGAAGACAAATACTTAAGCACAGCCTCCTTCTCCTCAACAGGCAGTATGCTAAGCACCTGCTGCACACCCTTCAGACCGCCTTCCTTGTTACCGATAAGCAGCGACGCCACATCCGCGGCAACGGTCTGCGTCTTCAGACCCTCAATCTTTGTCTGGATCGACTTCTTGTTCTCCTCGTACCACGTGGCCACCTTGCGGTCGTCGTTCTCAAGCTCGTCGTCCAGCATGCCAGTCCATGCGTGCAGATTGCGCAGGTGCGATGCGCGAGAGGACTCAGTCTGTCCCGCAGGCGCAGGGGCGTTGGCGGCAATGGCGCCGTTGCCGGTGACAGCCGGCGCAGGGGCAGCAGCAACCATGCGCTTGACGATGAGCTCCTCGCTGAGACGGCGGCGCAGACGCCAGTAGAAGAAGCGGCGGGCGTTCTTCCAGGTGAGCGCGCGGCGGATGGTGTTCTTGGCTTGCATACGGCCGGCGCGGTCGTGCAGGTCGGCGAATTGCAGGGCGATCTGCAGGTACACCGGGAGGAGCTGCTCCTCGCGGGCGGCCATCTTGGTCTTGATCTCAGAGAGTTGCTCCTTACTGAGGGTGGTGTCTTGCAGGGCACGGCGGAGCTCGCCGTAGGTGGGGTCCAGGCGGGCCATGGTGTCGAGCTGCTTGTCACGGCGGTACTTGATGTTCACGATACCCTCGGGTTCGAGGACACCACCGCGGGACTCTTCGTCGGCATACATTTCCATTTGGTCGGGGTTGATGGAGGGATCGATGACAACCCACGAACCACCACGGAGTTCGCCGAAGGGAGGAATGTACACGAAGATGGGCTGCTCGTACTTGACCAGCGCGTCGACAATGTACGAACCGTACTTGAGAACCTCGTTGTACATGTCACGCTGACCACCAGAGAAACCACGCCAGTTGGCCAGGATCATGACGGGCAGCTGCTCACCGTTGTTGAAGTCACGCAGAGCCTGGGCGGTCTTGAAAGCGGAGTTGGGGTACCACACTCCACCGGCTTCCTGGCTGATCAACTCCATAGAGTCGGGGTTGGCAGGGTCAGCAGGGGTGACGTTCTCAACCGAGCGAGTCTCAACAGCAATGACACCCATGGGGATACCACCGAGGCGAGCACGACCAACAACGACAGTGCGAGCCCATCCGCCAAGAGCCTCCTCGAAGGAGTCCTTGTCGAACAGACCGGGCAGGAAGCCCTCCTCATCCTCCTTACCGGCAATGAGGTGGCGGACGTCGTAGGCCTGCTTCTGTGGCGGGTAGTATGCGACATCACGGTCCCAGTCGTCAGACCAGGGGCGGATGGGGATGGGAGCGCCCTTCTTGTCGGGAACGAAAGACATCCACTCCACTATCTTCTGCACACCATCAAAGTCGTCGTTGGCAGTCATGTGCGAGACACCGTTCTTGTACATGATCTGCGTACCACCGAGCTGCAGGTTGGAAGTGTAGACCTCACGACCAAGCAGCTTGTTGATGGCGGGAGCACCGGTCAAGATGATCGGCTGGCCCTCGACCTGGACGGCTCTGTGTCCGAGACGGACAAGGTAAGCACCGATACCGACGGAACGGCAGGTAACCAGGGTGATGGTGAAGATGTCCTCGTAGGCCCGCGAGGTGGCACCGGCAATGAGACCAGAGCCCTTGAGACACTCAACACCCAGGCCATCGTTGGCACCGATGACGGTGGTAATCTTGTGGCGTTCTTCACCGTCGTCGGTGATGAGCTCCGTGATGACCTCCTTCTTCTGCTTGGCGTCGAACTGCTTCTTAACCTCAGGAGTCAAGTACAGATACTTGAAGCCAGCCTGGGGGTTGGCGGGGTCGTTCCAGGCGACATTGAAGTAGGGGATCAGCTCATCAGCCATACCGATACGGGCACCCGAGTTGGCAGACAGGTAGATACGCGGGATACCAAGCTTGCGAGCCAATTCGGTACACTTGTGGAAGAATTTGTCCTCCAAAGGACCAAAAGAGCCGATCTGGAAGGTGATGTCGTTGGCCACGATGATGAAGCGGCGGCCCTTGGGGTACTCGGGAGTCCAGGCAGTGACAATCCATCCCACCATACCGTGGGTGTTGGTACCAGGGCCACGGTTGATCTCGACCAGGTTGTCGGCGTCATCGAGGACAAGCTCGTTGTAGTCGATGCACTCGCCGACCGGGGGACGCTGGGAGGCCAGGCTGGGGATCTTGGCAATAGCCCGGGTCCAGCTGTTCTGGAAGGCCTGGCGGAAGAGCTCAGGGAAATCGTACACGTACTGGGTGCCCATGAGGTGGGCCTTGTAACGCTTGGGCTGCAGCCACTCCTTGGTCGGGTAGGGAGTGGAAACAGGACGCAGATGCATGGAACCAAGCTTGTTGGTACCGCCGATGCTGTGGAAAATCCACTCGCCCTTCTCGGACTTCTTCTCGATGTACAGCTCCACCTGGATGATGAAGCCGTAAGTGTTGGTAATGATCACACGCAGAGGGTAGGGCATGCCAGTGGTGGGGTCCGTGCAGAGGATACGGATCTCAGCGCCAGTGACACGCAGTCTCCACAGGCGACGACCGAAGCGCTCCAAGAAACCAGCAAGGGCCTCCTCGACATCCTGGGGCTGCAGGTTGAACACGGGCGAGAAGTTGATGAAGATGTGGTTGAGATCGGAGTTATTGTTGCCGATAATCTCCAAGGCATCCAAAATGTCGTTCATCAACCGGTCAGCCTCCGAAATCAGGTACTCGGCGGTAGGGATGTCGTCACGCAAGCGGCCCGGACGTACGACAGCACGGACAAAGTAGCGCTTGTCAACGGCCTTGTCGTTCTCAGGACCCTTGCCAATTGCCTCGTAAACGTGAATGTTGCGGTTTTCGGTGAAGACAGGCGTGATCTTGAACTTGGACAAACGGTGGAGTTCAAGCTGGAAGGCCAGAGCAGGCTCGCTGTGGCGGATACTCTCATCCTCCTCGTAGCTAGGTCCACGGAAAGTGTAGTAGCCGGGGTAAACACCGTCCTTGCCGCAGATCACAGTTACCCGACGGATACGGCGGGAGAGCAGTTCCTCCTTCAGGTTGCCCAGCAGGCTGCTGATCTGAGCGACGATCTGCTTGTCATCGAGGTCCTCGACGTCGCGGACAGCAATGTTGCAGACACCGGTGAGCTCGTGCTCGTGCTCGATCTTGAGGGAAGGCTTGCGCTTGCCTTCCAAGTTGGCAAGGAGAGCGTCGCTGGGCTTCTTCGATCCGGCGACGGGGAACGCCTCCAGCGCACGGGACAAGGCTTCCTCGACATCCTCGAGGTACTGAATGGGCATGATGACACCCTTGCGGATGGGCTCGTTGTTCTCATCCAGGATGTACGAGAAGTCGCTGATCGAGTTGATGCGCTTGAACGGGTGAGGAGACTCGGTGACGGGAGTGCTGGGAGTCGAGGGGTGAGTGGAGGCGACGGGGCCAATCTCAGGCTGGCCGAGCTTGTCGAGAGTGAAGTCCCACGAGAGGAAGGGAGACTCGCCGCTCGTGGCGTTGTACTGCATGCCCTTCAGGGTGTAGGCACGGTAGGCACGGCGCACGTAGACCTCCAGCGCAGCAAGGGTAACCCAGACGTCCTGGTGCACGAAGAACCGAGGGAGGACATCGAACACGGTGTACTTGGAGTCAACAACCTCCTTGAGCACCGACAAGTCGGGCTCCCGATGGTCGAAACCAGTCTCCCCGTACCGCGACTCCACAACGGCAGAGCGCAGGATGAGTTCCATCTGCGACAAACGCTCCTCCAGCGAGGGCATGGCGCACTGGATGAGAAGCTCACGGGCCTTGAGGGTAACCTTGGCAGCGGAGCGAGACTCGAGCTCAGTGAGCTTCTTGAGGATCGGCTTGAAGTACTTGCCAACGTTGCCAACACCAGGCTGGTTCGGACGATACATGTCCAGAATGGCGAGGATGAGGTTGTTCTTGGAACCGATCCGGCTGTGAGAGAGGACGGTGTGCACGACACTGGTAATGTCGTCCTTGTGCTCGTCTCTCAGCTTGAGGATGGCATCTTCGTCCCGGATGTTGCGCAGGGAGAACAGGCTCTCGACGTCCCAGTACCGCTCGAGAAGGCTGATGAAGACGTTGTACTCATGGGCCTTGAGACCCTCCATGTACTTGTTGATGACCTGTGTCAGAGGGAGGAGAGTGGTCTTGAGGATCTCCGCGTCAGCGAGGTTCAAGATGTTCTCGTCAATGAACCTGGCAATGGTCTTCTGCAGCTGCTTGGCGGGGAACTCGGCCTTGCGGGCGTGGGCCTTGTCGACAACGACCTGAAGCTGGGCGTCGAGCTTCTGGGGCATACGGGAGTGCAGAGCAGACGACTGGGCGTTCCATTCACCGTAGGGCAGCTCGGGGTTGCGGAGCACCTCAACCAACTCCTTCAGGGTCGAGTTCATGATGACCTGGTTGTCAAAACCTCTCAGGATGTTCTCCAGGATGCTGTAGAGGAGGAAGAACCGTTGAGGGGGCTTGGAACCGGTAACCTGAGGAGGACCAATGTCGGGCAGCTGTCCAGTGAAGGGTTGAGCGTGCTTGACGCGCGAGGGGTCGTCCAGGGCGAGAATACCCAGGATGTCACCAGCCTCGAGGGAGGAACCAGGCTGCTTAATGAGCTGCACAATACCATCCTCCTGGGCAATCAGAGGCATGTACATCTTCATGACTTCGACTTCGGCGTACGGCTGGCCACCCTTGACGTGCTCGCCGTTCTCGACGGTGAACTTGACAAGCTTACCGGGAGAGGGCGTGCGGAGCTGGGTAGGGTCGTTCTCCTGTTCCAGCAGGCAGGTCTTGCCATCCACACTGATACGGGTAGCGGCAGCTTCCTCCTTCCAGTACACGTTGTGGCTGCGACCGTTCAGGAGGACGAGCAGACCACCATCAGCCAGGGCACGCACGCCAACGGAGCACTTGGAGCCGTTGATGAACAGGTGGTAGCTGTCCAAGCTGGCGCGGGTGGCGGTGAATTTATATCGCTCGCCCTCGTAGATGTAGTCGATGGGGAAGACGGTCTTGAGGACATCCTTGGAAGGCACCTGACCTTTTTCAAGGCCCTTGCGGTATTCCTCGATACCCAGCTCGCTAGCCTGGTGGGCCTTGGTCACGGCACCGCACAGAATGGCAACGATCCGGTCCGGACGCTCGGCGGTCAGCTTGTTGGAGATCAGCTGGTCGAGCCAGCCGGTGGTGATGGTGTTATCCTCAAAGGCAGGAGTCTCGAGCAGCTTGATCAGGTACTCAACGGTCGTCCGGAAGTCACCACGGATGCTCAACTCCTTCAGGGCAATAACCATGTGCTTCCGCGATGCGGACCGGTTCTCACCGTAGGCGAAGATGTGACCGAATTGACTGTCCGAGAAACTGTGGATACCACCCGCCGTACCAACGGAGAAGTAACCCCAGACGTTGGAGGAACTCCGGAAATTCAGTTCGTGCATGGTACCGCCCGACGGCTTGAAGCCCTCCCCAGGATCCTCAGAGGTAATACGGCAAGCAGTGGTGTGACCCTTGGGCTGCGGGCGACGTTGAATCTGGAAGCTCTCCTCGTTGGAGAAGTCGAAGTCGATATCGGACGAGGTGTTGGGGTCAACACCGTAGAGGAGACGAATGTCACGGATACGGTGCAGCGGGATACCCATGGCAATCTGCAGCTGAGCGGCCGGAAGGTTGACACCCGAAACCATTTCGGTGGTAGGGTGCTCGACCTGAAGACGGGGGTTCAACTCCAAGAAGTAGAACTTGTCCTCAGCGTGCGAGTAGAGATACTCGACGGTACCAGCGGAGACGTAACCGACCAATCTACCCAGGCTCACAGCGGCGCGCTCCATAGACTGGAAGGTGGGGGGTTTGGCGATGGTAACGGGGGCTTCTTCAATAATCTTCTGGTGTCGTCGCTGGACCGAGCAATCTCTGCCAAAGAGCGAGATGTTATTTCCGTACTGATCGGCCAAAAGTTGGACTTCCAAGTGGCGGGCATCGCCAGCCAGCTTCATGATGAAGATGGGAGAACCGGGGATTTCGTTAGAAGCCGCGTTGTACAGGCTGATGAAGTCCTCCTCCTTCTCAACCTTACGGATACCCTTACCACCACCACCTTCGGAAGCCTTGATCATAACGGGGAAACCAATCTCCTTGGCCTTTTCGAGACCCTCTTCAGGCGAGAAGGTACACCCCTTGTTGTAAACGTCGTCATCAACAGTGACGATGCCGTGCTGATCGATCCGGACAGCGTCAACACCAGTCCCAGACCACGGTATACAGGGCACACCGGCGTGTTGTGCGACAATGGTCGAGGAAATCTTATCACCGAGAGAGCGCATGGCAGAGGCGGGAGGACCAATGAAAATAATCTTCTTAGGGGAAGCAGCGAGAGACTCCGGTAACCGGGGGTTCTCAGACGCATGACCCCACCCGGCCCAGACGGCGTGAACATCCATACGCTCAGCAACATCGACAATCAACTCGACGTTGGCATAGTTGTTATTGTTGGTGCCACCGGGAACCTCGACATATTGATCTGCCATACGGATGTAGTCTGCGTTTGCGTGCAAATCTTCCGGGGTAGCCATGACTGTGAACTGGATGGCACGCTCGTTGCCAAAGGTCTCGTAGGCCCATTTCCGGACGGAGCGGATTTCTTTGACGGCGGCGATACCGTTGTTGGCAATCAGAACCTAGTTCATCAGCATTTCACAAATCTTCAGACAAATTCAATTAAAAGTAGAGAGACCTACCGAGCTGATCACAGAGTGACCATCATGTTGGGCCACAAAGTCCTTGACCGAACTTGGAGGAGCGGCGTCAAGGTGGTTTCCTCCGACGAAATGCGAAGGGACTTCAGGCCTTGTGCCATTTGTGCTTCCATTGGGGACGCCCATGATGTCGTTTATTGTAGATATATTTGCGGGTATTAAAGATTATGTGCTTTCTTCCATGCGATATAGTGCGTGAAACGTGGTCAACCCGTGATAAGCGTAGACGGGGAATATCAAGATCGGAGGATAGATAGAGGAGAGTGATAGATATACAGAGGAGGAATCGAGGATAAGCCCGCCGCCACGAGAGAAGAGAGGATAATTCGAATTGATGAGGAGAGAGTGGGATGAGAGTGGTCCTCCTGTCAGAAAATAGTCAGGTCAGCTTGAGGCTCAGTCGAAAACGGCGGAATGGAGGGGGAGGGCTGCTGGATAAGAATGAGCAAGGCTTACCGTGACTTCACATCCAACAGGGAGACTGTACAATAAGATGAAGGATAGGCAAGTATGAAGAGGAAAGAAGACGAAAAGGGCCGAGGGTGGAAGAGGATAAAAGTGGTAGAGGGACGAGAGATGATGAGCTGTTCTACAAAAAAGGCCGCTCCACCCAAAAATTGTAGTCCTCCACCATTGGACATGCCCCAACTGCCCGCCGCTTGTTGGGCTGCCCGCCATTCCACAGTCTACGTTGTTGCTACATACCTGCATCTGACATATTTACAGCGTGCACATCATATTTCTATTCAATTCTATCTCTCTAATTCCCCTTTCCCTATTCTATACTCTCCAGCATACTCATAATACTCTACTAGGCGAACGAGGTACCGTAATAATACAAAAATACCTCTTAACCGAATCCGGCACCGTTGATGTTCCGCTCCGCTGGATCCTCAGCAACCCGCTGGGCGCCACTATTCCGTTTTCGGCCACTTGTTGAACCGGGCCAGCCGGACACTTCCCCCAATCATATCGCGCCATTATGTTGGGCGTGTTATTTCTCACCAGTTTCTGTCTGTGTCTTTTTTTTTTTACCGGTACGATACCGTACCTCTCTGTACCAGTTCCTGGAGACTCTGGGGTTCCTGAAGATAATGGATTAGTAGTGTTTGTGTCCAGGAACGGATACTCCGTGCTTAGTACGGAGTAGTAGTACGAACTAGAGAGTCCGGAGGAAGATATATTACCAGCTCTGCTAATCCTTCCGTATCTCGGGGATTTCCCAATCCGACGTTGCATTATTATTATTGTTAGTCTGCCTGCAACCCGTACCGTTTTCGGTACCCGATGTTCTTCTTCAGGCACCATGGCTTGCTTGGTAGATACCTCAACCATGGATTCAGAAGGATATCCGGTAATTGACACAAGCCGGGACTTTTTTGGAGTCGATCCTCGGAGGGATGCGCATATCACTGCTGGAGACACTACAATATAACACACCAATGACGGACTACAAATATTCATAAACTCACTGGGTATTATTCAACGCCAAAGACAATAAATACATCGAGTGAGAGACACGAAAGGAAATCTTCTAATCTGCTGTGACACAGCTTGGACGCCCGTGGGCACATAAATCAATCAAACAACACCCACAAATAATCAAAACCAAAGATGTCGACCCATCAGTCTTCTTCCCGAGATAACACTGTACAGTTTGTCCGTGCTATGGTCAAGGCATATTTGCAATAATAAAAGAGAACATAAAACCAAACTGTTCATTCATGCGGTTGGCAATCCAGACATGTTCTCCGATATGGTGTAAAGTGCCGATGCTCGTTCCAATGCGCACTCGGTTCTCACGCTGCTGGTTATTCTTGAGAACAAGGGGGAATATTGCGGTAAAAAGAATTAAGAAGCAAAATGTCCAATCTGAATATGTAAAAGAAAAAGAGAAGAAAAATAAAGCGTGCCGGCCGTAAACATCGTGAAGAAAATAGCGACCTGGGTGATTTCCAATAAGCTGGAAAAAGGGTCGTAAGAAGGGAAATAAATCAAAAATGAAGAAGAATAAAGAAAGGATGATAAGTCAAATCAAAAGGTCTCGCCGAGATCAGCAAGGGCGGGCTTTCGTTCGGGCGGGCTCATACGGGTACCCTCTTCAACCCCGATGCTAGTCTTGAGACTCCGCGGAGCTGGGATCCCACTGGTAGACCGTTTCTTCCATGTTCCATTCATGGCGGTGACCGATGGCAGTCGAGTTCCGCGACACTCACTGATCGTGGCGCGCATGGCAAAGTCCTTGGCCAGACCTTCATCTTCATCGATGTTAGACATGCCACTGACAATGGAAGATTGGGCCGTGTGGTTGCTGAGCGACGATCGAGGCCGCCGGCCTTCCGTCATCGGATTAGTCGAGTAATGTCCCAGCGGTGTCTTGGTCCGACTCTGACGACTCTCGGGTCGTGTCGAGGAGAGCGTCACGCTGGGATGTGTGCCGTGGCTGACGGAGCTGCGACTCGAAAAACTGGTGCGGCTGCTGGGACGGCTGTCCCCCGGGGTCCGCGTGCTAAACGATGGTCGACTCTGCGTGAGATAAGAGGGTACGCTGTCACCGTCCCGAACCGAAGAGCTGAAACTGCTGCCACTCCGACGATTCCGGGAGTCTCTCCGAACGGTAATGGTTGACGCAACCGGACTGTCTCCCATGGCTGATCCCATGGCTGATCCTGCTCGGGACGACGCACGCGAAGGCGATTCCGATGGTGGCGGGAGTTTGGACTTGGCCGACTGCACCCGCTCCTCGAGTTTCTGCATCTTGCCAATCAGACCACGGATCTGACACAGAGAACCCGATTTGGCCAATGTTCGACCGGTGCCGTTGGTAGTGGAGCCGTTCAGGCTGCTAGTGCTGTTATGGAAAGAGTGGTTAGGCCTAGGGACGCTCGTGCGGGACGATGCCGACAGGGTCGAGGAACGATTGCCATTGGTAAAGGCCGACGTGGCACGCGCATGAGCCAATCGTTGGGAGCTCCGTGAAGCATGCAATGTTCGAGACGTCAGGGGTTCCCCTGCAGAAGCCTTCAGACGCGGGAAATTGGGAATCCCGTTGATGGACTTGCGCATGCTGGAGGATGACTCGGAAATGGGCGGTGAGGGCGGAGTGGCCGTCGCGGATGCCATTGTGAGTTTGGTCGGGGTCGTGTTAACCGAATTGAACAATGGCGACGAAATGATAGATGTGCCCGGAGACCGATCGAAGATCTCGGGCGTCTGCGGGGTGGAAGGGCTGCGGTACAAGGGCGTAGGTCTCCTGATTCGGCGACCCGTGGTCATCTCGGCATTCCGCAGTTTCTCTTGGACGATCTCGGTCTCGATTTTCAAGTCAGATAGCTCATCACGAAGACGTTGGTTCTCGATACGAAGCTGTTCACGTTCCTGGTCTCCGTTTTTGATTTCCTCCTCCAGGAGCACCCCTCGTTCGATGGCCGCGTTATACTTGTATTCCAGATCCTCCAGGGATGACGTGGTGTTTCGAGCCTGGCGCTCATAATCATCGTTGGCAACCTCAATATCACGCAACTTTAGATGCAGGGTTCGGTTCGCATCTCGTAGTGTCGTAATCTCCTTTTGCAGAGTGTTCTGCGCCGAATTTCCCTCGGTCTTGGATTGCTTGCATTTGGTCTGGAAAGCGATCATGAGCACTGTCCTTATTCTCTTCAGAAAATAATATCATACCTTCCACTCCTCAACTTCATATCCCAAAGCCTCCACCTTTTCCTTCAGCTTCCGCTCTCGCTTTTCCGATGCCTCAATATCCTTCTCCAGCTCCGCCTCCAGGTCCCGGCTCGAGGCCTGAAAGTCCGCCAGCTCCGACTCTAGTTGTTCATATTGTCTCTTGTAGTAAGCCAGCTCATCCCCCCTGGAGCTCGTCCCATTGGGCCGCTTAGCAGAGTCATCGGCCGATGGCATGATTCCTGTGGTCGCAAAGGTGCCCAAATCTTATAACCGGTATAATTTCGAGCGGTGTACTTTTTTTTTCTCCTTGTTTTCTTTTTTTGTTCTCTTTTTCTTTCACAGTTGCGAAGGCCTAATCTTGCTTTGGGAAGGGAAGAAACTTGAGGGGGGACAGAGTGGGCACTAACAAACGACAGTCAACGGAGGGGGGCCGGCGGCGGGTAGCCGTGACGTCTGACTGTCCCAGATGATCACCGAGCCGAGCAGATCATTCACGAGAACTGGCGGTAGTCTTAATTGAAGATAGGGAGGGAAGGTGAGGAATGTATAGTACAGTTGGTATGGAGAAGCCAGGGACCCCTCGCGGGAAGCGGTGTCGCAAGTTGGGTCAGTTGAGACGTACGGAGACGGACGGGACGAGGCAAGGCGAAGGCGAGGCGAGGCGAGACAGGCCGAAAAGGACAGGCACTCAAGAATGTGCCTGAACAGAGGTCAGCGATGGCACCTTTTCCCAAGGTCACCAAATAATATGGAATTTTAAAAAGATCCCTCCCAGAGGGCCAAGGAGATGAAGACGGATAACAAGTAGTGTAGAGTGATGTGATGGAAGGTTGATTGACTTGCTGGTTGAACCACAACACGGCGTCGTCAGGGGAAGCCCGCGCTAAACTGATCCTAGTTTAGTGGGTGACGGACCCTCCACCGCCCGGGCAGAATTGGGCGCCGTGCGTATTCCGAGGCTCTGTGTCTCCGGTTTGCGACAGCGAGAATAGACACTGAGTGAGAAACTGACTTGGTGATTGTGTGAGGGAGAGGGTGTGTGCTTAAGCACGCTATACTGGGCTATACTGGTCTGGCGAGAAAATAAACTATTACAACAAGGTACGTGATTGCGCTAGACTATGCCACGCACAAGGCACTCGTGGGCTCAACTCCCCCGTGTGGATTTCCTGCTCTGCTTCCACGCACTATTCTAGATGACAGTCTAGATGGGTCTGTTATCTTGTGTTTTGATATCCGATGGTCAAATATTTGTCCATAACAAGGCTGGGAATCTCCAAGACTACACGCTGACATGCGCGTTCAGCCTGTATTACAGCTAGGACCACAAAGTACTGCTAGTGCTAGTGCTTCGAGCTCAGATCATTCCATCACTATCGCCATGGCCGACCCCACAGATCTAAATCTCGACGCGCCTAGCGACCTTCAGGACATTCCTGATATGCCAATGCAGCAGTTGGTTCCTCCTCCGGAAGGCACCTATCCTGACAAGTTGAGTTGTCCCACTTGCCACCCGCTTACACATACTTGCTCTGGAACTACACCCCTACACTATTTATGTGAATCAATACTCATGTGACGTCAGGGACACACTGCTTCAGGCCGTGCAAGGCCATGGAAAAGCCCATGGGTACAATGTAGTCGTCAAGTCCTCGAGCACTCCAACTGAAAAGAAGCCCGGACGCACCGCCAAGGTCTGGCTACGGTGCGATCGCGGTGGACACTATCGCCCGCGAAATGGTCTGACGGAGGAGACAAGGAAACGACGCAGAACGTCGCGCTTAATGGATTGTCCATTCATGCTGGTAGCAGCTGGTACTCCTGGCATTTGGACATTGACCGTTTTAAACCCGACGCACAACCATGGCCCGATTGTCGAAAAGCCCCGACAGGTGCCCCATCACAAAGTGCGAAAGGGCCAGATTGCGGCTATTCCGTACGACTGGCCACATGATGCCACTCTCACGCCTTATACGACGGCATTGGTAGTGGTTGACATGCAAAAGGACTGTATGTGTTATGCCTGTAACTGGTGATGGCATGAGCTAATCTCGTATAGTCTGCGCACCAGGTGGCTACATGGAGTATCAAGGATACGACATTTCCGCTTCCCAAGCTATCGTTCCCCGGATCCAGCATTTACTCAACAGTTTCCGTTCGGCTGGATTCCCAATTTACCACACACGAGAAGGTAACAACGATCATCCAAAGAATTCTAACAGTCGCTGACTTTCCAGGCCACCGTCCCGATTTATCCACTTTATCCAGTCGAGAGACCTATCGGTCCAGGAACAATGCCTCGGGGCTCGGGATCGGATCCCCTGGCCCGTTGGGGCGGCTTCTGATCCGCGGAGAAGTGGGCCATGACACGATAGATGAATTATACCCAATCCCAGGTGAACCAGTCATTGACAAGCCTGGGAAAGGCGCCTTTTCGTACACGGATTTTGAACTCTTACTCCGAAATAAGGGAATCAAGAACCTTGTCTTCACAGGTGTCACCACAGACGTGTGTATATCCACGACCATGCGCGAAGCTAACGATCGAGGATTCGACTGTGTCGTGATGGAAGATGCCACTGCTGCTAGTGATCCATCCCTTCACATCAGCACCTTGGAATCGGTCAAGATGGAGGGCGGAATCTTTGGCACAGTAGCCAAAACAGAAGATCTGGTGCACGCAGTTGAGAATTTCAAAGCCATCACTGTGAAGAAGCTGGCTCCGCAGATGACTGGTTGATCAGCAGCCAGATTACTAGTGTTTTGTATTGACTATACCCCTGTATGGTCGGGCGTTTTGGATGGGATTTGTAGCAGGTTTTTGTTTCTTTCAAGCCCACCACCCATGTATATCTATGGGGAGTCCCCATTTTTGGTTGATACTTTGGTTTTCTAGCGAGTTAACAATACCTCGGAGTTATATATTTTCAGATTCAATGATTTGACTATTCAAGTCATGGGTATCATTCAATGAATCCGCATAACTGCTAAACCGCGGCAGGTAGAAGTACACATCTAATAAACGAAAACAACCCAAACGCCATGCTATCCACAAATAAAACAAACCACCCAAAACCCACAAGCAAAAGATCATAACCACTTCCTCCCCGCCGCCGTAACCCTCGCCCGAAAAACCGGACTCTTAATCTCCAACCCCACCCGATAAAACGGACTCATCACCGTCTTGACATAATTTTCATAAACTTCATTCATAAACTGCCTCACGGCCTCCTCCGTCTGCGGCGCTGTCGGATTCGCCGCGATAGAACTACTCGACGCGCGCCCCGAACTGCCGCCTCCCAGTGCAGATGCGGAAAACGAACTCCCTAGCAGTGACGAAGAGCCGGTGTTTCCTCCGGACGAAGAGGTGGATGAGGGGAGTTGGGGTGGTTGGTGCAAGAGGAGGAAGCGTGCGCCGGAAGGCGTGAGGAAGGCGGAGATGTAGGCTTGGGCTGGGGGGTAGGTGTCGATGTGTTTTAGGTACCTTTACATTAGCGTTAGCATATATTCCCATGGATTACGTGAGTATTGCTGGGGGGGGGGGAATAGAGAGGGCATACAGATTGCCATTCATCCACTGCGCCTCCTCAACAATATCCAAGCTCGAATGGATAATGAACTGGTTCATGTACTGCGCGGTATCCGGGAATCGAAAGCGGGCGATACCATCGCCACCGCTTTTCGAAGTTCCAAAGGCGATGTTGAAAAGAGGTGCATCGGTGGGCGAGAGGATCGTGAAGTAGTACGACATATTGCGGTCTGTCAATCGTTTCCGGGTGGGATGCGATTTGGGTGAAGATGAGCAAGTTCGTCGTTGTTGACAGTTGGAGGGATATATCACGTGTGATAAGATAGGGAGTTTGGCGTATACTTGTTTGGGTTAGTTTTCTTCCACGTGATGATAGCTTATCGATCGATGTCACGAATGTCCGTATTGAACTCAATCACCATCATTCATCTAATCCTTAATTGATTAACAGTAATACACGCAATGCCACCAAACCTCTCCTACGGCCTCAACCTCCCCATCAAAAATAACAAAAAACCAGGCCCCCTCGGCCAAAAACGCAAGAAAACCATCTTCGACGACGACTCCGACGACGACCAAAAACCCGATGGAGGCGAAGTCGAGATATCAACCATTGGAGGGGTAGACGATGAGCCAGCATCACCGCATTCAAAACCACAACCTCCCAAAGAAGAATCATCCAAACCACCCTCGAAACGCAAGCCATTCTTCACAACCACAGCCGCGATAAACGGCAAAAAGACTGGCCCCAAACCACTCAGCAAAAACTCCATATTCGCCGACGGCGACGACGAGGACGGTACAGAAGAACGACAAGAAGCGAATACAACTGGTGGCGGTCTCTCAGTACCCAAATCCCAACAACCGAAAACCACTGATCCGAGCAAAAACTACACGAACCTATCCGCACTACACAGCAGCAAGAAACACGCGCAGGAAGCGCAAGAGCTCGATCCCTCTATTTATTCCTACGATGCTGTATACGATAGCCTACACGCGAAGCCGGAACAGGATACGAAGTCGGCGGAGAAAAGCAGCGAAGTTCCCAAGTACATGACCTCGCTCCTGCGCAGTGCGGAGATACGGAAACGTGATCAACTCCGCGCGCGGGATAGGATGCTCGCGCGCGAACGTGAAGCCGAGGGCGAGGAGTTTGCGGATAAAGAGAAGTTCGTTACGGCAGCGTACAAGGCGCAGCAGGAGGAAATGCGGCGCGTGGAGGCTGAAGAAGCAGAGCGAGAAAAACAAGAAGAAGAAAGACGGAAAAAGAGCGGTAATGTGGGCATGGTTGGATTTTACCGGGACATACTCTCGCGGGACGAGCAGCGCCACGAGCATGTCCTCAAAGCAACTGAGGAAGCCGCCCAACGTATCAAAACCGGCGGACCCGAAACGGAAGAAGCAGCCGAAGCCAGAGCAGACGAAGACGAAGAAAAAGCCTCAGCCCGCCGCGCCGCAGAACTCAACGCCAAAGGCGCGCACATCGCCGTCAACGACGAAGGCCAAGTCGTTGACAAGCGCCAGCTCCTTTCCGCCGGTCTCAACGTCGCTCCCAAGCCCAAGACCGTACCTTCTGCCGCTGCTACGCCTGCGTCTCGTGGACCCGGTGCACCTGGCAAGCACTTCGATGGCGTGCGCTCTGCACGTAATGACCAGCGTGCTCGGACGACGGAAATGATTGCTGCGCAGTTGGAGGAGCGTGCGAAGCAGGAGGCTGAGACGGAGGAAGCGAGGCAGAAGGAGGTTGCGGAGCGGAATAAGAGTCGGAAGTCAGAGAAGGATGTGTCCAGTGCTAAGGAACGGTACTTGGCGAGAAAGAAGGAGAGAGAGGCACAGGGTGGAAAGTGATTGTTTTCTTGGTTTATTTTGCATAGGTTGGCGTTGGAGCGTATATAGATGATTACTGTACAATATATCTGGGATTTTACAAAAATGCAGTCCAATTATAGTATCCTATCGTCAAGACTAATGCATTCTATGCTATTAACAAACCAACCAACCGGGTGAAAACAATAATCAAAAAGGAAAAAAAAGAAAAGAAAAACCAAACAATCGTAACTCATGTAATGCGTAATGAAACTGTTCACAGTGATTGGACCGTTCCCTAAGTCCAATGATGCATTATTGTCAAGATAGGTATGCCATTTATACGAGTCGTATGCAATGCAATGATCATGCTGTCAGAGCAAAACTCAAACCCATCAACCCCATGCCCGCAATGGCGAATCCAATTCCCAAGTTCCGGTTATGGGTCAAGGACAGACCCTCACTGAACAACTGCAGTGCCACTGAGGTCATGATACCGGCTGTCGCGGCGAACAGTCCTCCGTACACACCCCAGGACGGACCGGACATCTCAGACCCATTATCACCGCTGGCTTTCTGCGAACCCCAGATCCAGAGAGCAGCTAGGCCAGCACCTGCAGGTTGGCTAATACCACCCAGCAAGCTAGACCAGAACATAGCCTTCCAGCGCGAATTGAGAGCTAGGTAGAGAGGCAGGGCCATGGCGAAACCTTCGCTGATGTTGTGGATGAATAGAGCGAGAAAGACGGTCATACCCAGAGTAGGGCTAGCGTGGTTAGTGGCATATGTGATGAAGCCTTCAGGGAGTTTGTGCAAGGCGATAGCCACCGAAGTTTGCAGGCCAATGGAGAGGAACGCATTTTGGGGGACGTGGTGGTGATGCTGCGGGGAATGCTGATGATCATCATTTTCGTCTTCTCCTTGTTGCTGTTGATCGTTGACGTCGTCAGAGTGTGCGTTGTCAGACGATTTACATCGGTGTTCAAGAAATTCACTATGCGAGGAAGAGCTGCTCCCATCCAAATAACTAATCCGCTGGGCACCTTCGGAGAGAGCGCGGGGATGATTCTGGGGCCATCTGGCTGGGACGTGAAGATTTCCACTCTCTTCATCATCACTCGGCCATGTGGGTTCTTCAAACCGAGTCATGCTCCGGTGGTGTCTCAAAAGCCGCGCATTCTCGTCTGGTAGATTCGTCGGCTTCGCAACGAGCGTCTTGGTACATTCGCCACCACAAGTCTGAGAAAATCCATAGCAAGGACCATTTTCATCACACAAAGGTTTCACTCCACCAACAAGCACACTGATCTGCCGAGTCAAACGCGTCCGGAGGGGCTCCTTCTTGTGTAGGTTCCTTGGCCCAGCCTGCCCAGCCTGAAGAACTGCGGGTGTAGATGTGAAAGAACGGGGCTCGATCCGTTTGAGCAGCGGCGTGCGTTCCGTACTTCCATCGACATCCAGATTTTCATTCTCGATCCGCGCAGGTTCTTCAACTCGACCGCGCTCCGGATCATGCTCAGGCTCATGAGTATGGGCGCAGTCGACGACATGCGAGGGGATATAACGGTGAATTAGACCGGAGAGGAGACGAATCACTATAACACCAGCGAGAAATAGACCGATCAGAGCGTACGCAGAAGCTCGAGGGGACCAGCCCGCCTTGGTCAGGTAACGTTTCGAAGTGGGCAGCATGCTGTAGAGGGAGGTAAAGAGCTGGAAGGTCAGCATGTTCTTCACTGTTCAAAACTCCATACTGGTTAAAGCGTACCATGACACCCGCACTGAGACACAACGAAGCTGAAAGGAAGCCATTGTTGGTGACGATCTGAAAGTCCTTGCGGCGGGAGAAGCGGCGGAGGACGAGGTCGGCGCAGACAACAGCGGAACCCAAAATACAGGCTATCCTATATTAGATATCATAGATATATAGCAGAGAGGTATAAGCTTACCCACGCCAGACACGGCGCTCATAACCCAGCCGCGAAGGTCATTGCTGGCGGCCATAACGAGATCGTTGTAGGAAGGCAAGTGATGTCAGGAAAGAAGTTGGCCACTATAAAACGGCGATTACAAAGACGATTCAGAGTAGTTAAAACAAAAGGAAGATATATGTATATAATCAACCCCGAATCAACATCTCAACGGAACAGAGAAAACAAGTCGAGGGAGTAAGCAGCTAAAAGGGAAAGAAAGAGCCATCGCGACTGGTGCTGTCCCCAAGGTCCGCATTTGTTGCATTCAAATGTACACAGCGGTATATATATAGCTGGATTATTATTATCATTATTATTCTATGCATGTAAAAAGGATCATATGGAAACGAGAGAGGAAATATATATATATATATATATATATAAATTAAGATATCAGATCGTACATAGAAGTTGGACTGACCGTTATGCATAATTCGTTCCATACAAATATAGTAGTGTTCCCATATCCAGTCCATCTCTACTTGTATGCACGATTATATTAAATCTATCCTGGTCATTCACTATGCCTTTTCTGGTATTAATATAATCTCATATACTCACGTAAAGTAAAAATCGCATGTTGCGGTCCCGTGACCACCCACTTTGGCCTCACCATTTCCCCATTGGGTTTGTTTCCTTTTTCCATCTCCCCTACAGGCACAGGCACACACCATGTCCAAGGCCACTTTCGCTGCCATCGCAGCAGCCAGTGCTGCCACGGGTGCCGGAATCACCGCCCTCTTCTACAACCAAAGCCCCCGTGGCCAACAACAGCCGCAGCAGCCGCCACAAAGAGTCGGCACCTTCGACAGCGCCGCTACTCCCACCACGAAACCCTTCCCTAGACCTGGAGCTACCCCCGGAGCCCCGGTTGACCCAGCCGGCATCCTCCAATATGGCTTTCCAGGCCCTATCTCCGACACCATTGCTGCAGCCCCCCTGCACGGCGCCTATGACCGCCGCACGCGCAATCCCGCCTGGGTAGCCGAACACATCACCCCACAGTCGTTAGCCATGAACAATGCAGACCGCAAGCACAGCGCCTTCGCCGAGGACCAGACCATTCCCGCGCCCTTCCGCGCCCGTCTCGCAGACTACTTCCGCTCCGGCTACGACCGCGGCCATCAAGTCCCCGCCGCGGACGCGAAATGGTCGCAGGCTGCGATGGACGGGACGTTCGGGCTGACGAATATGTGTCCGCAGGTTGGAGAAGGGTTTAATCGGGACTACTGGGCGCATTTCGAGGGGTTTTGCCGCGAGTTGGCGAAGAAGTATCCTTCTGTGAGAATTGTGACGGGGCCGTTGTATCTCCCGCACAAGGATGCGGATGGGAAGTGGAGGGTGAATTATGAGGTTATCGGGAATCCGCCTAATGTTGCGGTGCCGACGCATTTTTACAAGGTTATCTATGGTGAGGATGGGACCAATAGTCCGTCGAGCAAGGTTGCGCTGGGGGCGTTTGTGTTGCCTAATGCGCGGATTCCGAATGATAGGCGGTTGGCGGATTTCGAGGTTCCTCTTGAGGTTGTTGAGCGGGCAAGTGGTCTTGAGTTTGCATCCAAGTTAGAAGCGAACCGACGCAAGAGGCTGTGCCAGGAGGTCAAATGTGAGGCGGTTGTGCGCGAGTTTAACAACTCTAGGCGCAGCTAAACATTTGTACCATTGACATTTAAATTTCGGTTTCTTCTGTCTATTTTGTCGATCTGGCGTTCTCTGGTTTCGCCGTCGTGCATATAGAATGAATTAATGCATATATCATGATCTATCAGTACGGATTGACCTCATCGAATTTGACCAGATCCCATATTAATAGATATAAATATTCAAGTATAACAGACATGCACCAGAGGGTATTTATTCCTTTTCCATCCCACTCGTTCGTCAGTCATGGCAAAACAAGAAAGCACAAAAGCCCCAGAACTCCATATACAAAGCTCCCAGGATATCTTCCCCAAACAAAAACAAACGGCATCATCGCTGATAGATCAGAGTAAATGGCAAGATGCAAAATCAAAACAGTGAAATAAACAATGAAAGAGTGAAATATAGACTAGGGAAGCCGAGGTAATCAGGCTAATTGCCTTTCCAACCCCCTCGGCGGTGTCAAGATAGGCGGCATCCCACGATACGCCGCCGACGGTGAGGGCGAGGGCGAAGCCCTCAATCCCCGACTAGCCCGACTCGTAGGCACAGGCCCAAAATCAGAGTCATTGATTCCGATATTCAGCCTCCCGATGTCAACAGGGAGTTGTTCGGGGATTCGTAATCGTGCACGGTGTCCCGCATCAGGAGACTCGGGGAACGCAGACTGCGACATGGCAGAGGCGACGGATTCATCAGGGCTACCCGGTAGAGTAATGAATGTGGCATTGAGGGTACGCGCGATATCTTCTAGAATGACCTCCATGGGAGCGATGTATGCTGTGTGGCTTTTCTCGGACCACGCGAGGACATGGCCGCAGATGCGGCCGGTGGACTTCTCGAATACCCATGCTCCAGAGTCGCCGGGGACTAGATGGACGCGGGGCCTGTTTAGCCTATGTTCACTTTGTTTCCTTTTTAATAAATTTGAAGTAGGGCAGTGGCTTACCTCCAAAGTTCCCGTCGACGCAGAAGCTGGTCGAAAAAGATTGTCTTCCATGTAACTTGACGAGTGTCATAGCTCTAGATATCTGGCCGGTTTGTAGGCCGCTGGTTCGTCCACAGCAGTGAACCTTGAGACCACCGAGGTCTTCCATCCTAGCCACGTCGTTCAAGTATATCGCTTCGCCCTGTACAGGGCCTTGCTCTCCACGTCTTTGTCTGTAATGGGGTGCGTATCTCGATCTGGCACTCTTGTCGAATACAATATTCCGAGCATCGGTTCGGCTGTCGTTGATCTTGATCAACGCCCAATCGATCTCATGCTTGATCCCTTTATGTGTCCAGCGTCTGACACCAGAGGATGCATGGACGTATCCGAGAGCATGTGAGGCAAGGTGCTCGTCATCTCGGTCTTCAGGGGATGGAAAGAAAGCTTCGTTCACATCGTCGATCGCCGGTTGGGTCACAAACAGCCGTGGCTCCTCCCCCGGCTCGATGCCAGCCGTATCACCAATCGAAGCCGCATCTTCGTCTTCGTATGGATCCTCTTCGTCCGAGGAATAACTCTCTGAGAGCAGATAGTCATCAAAACTTCCTTCCAAATCCTCTGATAACGAAAAGTCGTCTTCATCGTCTGAGATCTGAAATTCAAGGTCGATGGGCGGGTCATGGTCACACCAGCTATACATCAAATCAGGATTTGCATTTGAATGCATCGGATTGCCGGTCCAATTCCCAGATGATCTGAGCGGAGCGTCAGCAACCTCGCCCAGGGCTTCTTCCTCATCGTCCTCGCCATCACTGGGAGCCTCCAGCATATGATGGACTGTCATCCCATACGGCATGCCATCCACCATAACGGCACCGCCATAAGACACCGGAGGCAAGTGTTCTTCATTTCGAAACGCACCTATAGAGGCACCGCATAGGGGTCTCTCTTGGTAACATGGGTTCAGATCCTGTTGCGCGAAAGCTGGCGCTTCTTCTCTCTCAGGCCGGGTTGTCTTTGCAGGCCTGCGGCGCTTCTTTCTTGGAACCTTCGAGCGTTGAATATCTCCGCGCAGCACGATCAAGTCCCAAGCGTCATCGTTGAGCACAAAGTACTTCTTCAAAGCAGCCCGGACCTTTTTGGCGCTAGCACAGGTCACGCAAATGGTCGTCTTTGCGTCCTCTGCTGTCTCGCCTGCCATCATGAGCGTGACACCGCAAGATTCTGCGGAGTCCTTCAACACTTTTTCCAGAAGCTTGCGCAATCGAGGCAACATCTGGAAGTTCCACTGGTTGAGGTGCTCTTGGGGTATGTCGATGTTCGTGAGCTTCTTAAAGGTCCTCTTCTTTGCGCTCGGGTCCTCCAAGCCCATCTTCTCCCTCAGCTTCTTCACTTCCGATATCGAAATCCCTGAACGCGGCTCTCGGGGTGGTCTGGGTGGCAACGCTGGCGCCTTTTCAAAAGCGTTTTTGATGGGGGCCTTCTCAGCGGCTGTTTCTGACTCCGGCACAAGGGCGAGGGGTAGGCAGTCATCCAGCTCCTCGGCGGCTGGAGCTGAGAAAATATCTATACCGCAACAGGACCAAATGATTTTGCAAGCAGTGTAGAGAAAGTTCATCGAGAACGAGAAAATCCCGTCTGGTGCTGACAAGTCCAAGACTGGGTAGTGGTAAACCTGAGGAACCCGAATGTTCAAATCGTCGAATGGCTGTGTAGAGAGATGGAAGTTAGGCGCATCGAGACACAGCTGGACCACATGAAGATAGGCGCTGCCGCACTTGGGACCCAACTTCTGCAGATAGACGTTCTCGATCCTCTGCTTGAACATGGAGTTGGTGTATTTCATCTTCCAGAGTCTGCTGATAGGCGTCCATAATCCTATCTCCATCAGGACAAGACCCAAAGAGTAGAGGTCGTAAGCCCAACCGGCCTCGTCATCCATCAATCTTCGGTCATCAGGGTGGCGGTAAATGCTAGTTGACAGTGTTTCCGGCGACGGGCCATTATTACCAGAAAAATGGGAAAAGGATGTTAAATAAGGACGTCTGAGATTCTCTGTAAGACCGACTTCGTCATTCTTCGAGCTGGTTAACCCTGGAAGGATAAGGACGTTGCCGCTGTTGATATTTCCGTGTACGATGTTTTGACTTCGAAGATGGAGGACTGTCATCAGAAGGTCGTATGCCAGACGAAAACGAGTCTCGAGGTTAGGCACCTGGTAGTCATCACCGGCTTGAAGCAGAGAGACTAAGGGCTTCGGTTTCAACTCGTCTAGTAAATCGGCAGGGTTGCGGAGGAAAGGGAAGTAGTCGACTGGCATTTGATAGATGAAAGCGTACCGAGAATTGGGCATGTCGATGTAGTATCCAAGGAACCTCAACAAACCCAGATGCGAGACTCGAGCATTCTGGATCAGCTGTTCCAATGTACTATGTACTCTCTCAAGTCGCTGATTTCCTGGGTTAGGGGCCGAATTCTGCGCCTCCACCATCATCGGGGCATATTCCACCAAAACAGAAACCGTAGAATCTTTGGTTCCGGCCAGGAAGGGTGAAGCGGATGTCCTCATACGGCCAACAGCACGGGAATTGGTCGAAGCAGTTACTCGCTCTTCGTATGGAGGAGGGTTGTTGTCATGGGAGGTGCCGGAGAGCTGCAAAGCGGAACGATCGATAAGGAAAGGGTTCGATGGCGCAAGCTTGGAAGAAATGCGCTTTTCTCCAGCTTCGAGATAAGCCCTGGTAGAAAATGGATCGTCTCCCTTGGTATTAGGGCTGGGCCGTGCGCGTGATTTCATGGCGGACTGACTACTCGACATATTTCGTCGTGAACGAGATAGATCGTAGAGCGTATCAATACAGCCTGTCAAATCACCCAGGAGAGTCCTCGAGCGCTCAATATCCTCATCTGTCCAATGTGTCTTGGTGGGCAAACTGCTCAGACTATCCTTCGACGGCGGATCCGCACGGCTGCCTTTGGGCGGCAAATCCGAAACCCCATGCTGCAACCGTTCCGCCTCATTGAGCAATTCCTGAATCGAAGACATGACACTAGCCACGACATCGCTAATCCCAGCCTGTGTTAATGACTCGTCGATATCGTTAGGTTGGGCGGCACTGGCGTCGCTCCAATCCAAGCCCCATGCCAGCAATCGATCACGCTGCTCTCGAAAACTCCGATGAAGCGCCACAAGTTCCGGATCGTCGACCGCTTTCGACGCAGTAGTGACACTCTCGCACGAGGTCTTGGTATCCGTATACATTTTCGTGAGACGGCGCTGGAGGTATGACCCCCCATGGTGAAGGACGGACATCGTTGCGGTTGCCGCCGCGGGGGGGGAATGTCCGGGATATTCGAATCGGAGCGAACAGATAAGACAGATACGATGCGCAAATTCGTCGTTTCAGACCGGCGAGCTCGTCATGGTGGAAATCTCATTCATACATTATTGTCTGCTATAGAGAAATATGGGCGAGAAAGGGAGAAAAGAGAGACGAGGAGGCAGAAGAATAATGTAAGAGAAGCGAAGAAGTGACGGAGGCTAGCACTAGTCCAGATTCGGATGATCTGCTGCTGTTAAGAATAGTGGGCAGAATTCTGTTGCCTAACCAATCAGAGCCCGCAAATGGACACAGCCGCCCATGCCAAGCCTCTAGCGTGTGTGTGCTTGGCGCATCACGTGGCAGGCAACCGCAAAAAAATAAAACGCATTGTCATTGGACAGGGCGCTATGCATGTGGATGATTCAGCTGTGTCTGTGCATTTTCCAGTAGGGCAGAGGACGTGCCATTGTCTAGGCAAGGCTTGTTACGAGGTATTCAACGTGTTGAAGAATTTATTTGCGCGTTGGACATACTTACTGACACCAACAAGACATGTATGCATATACGCATATGTACAATGCAGAGACCTAGGGATATTTTTCGCCTGTTGCCTGTTTGAATATACTCCTACGTACCCTAGTAGTACTCAGTACTATGTAGCCTTCGAAAACCATATTTTCATCAATCTAAATCTAATTTACAATGGGTAAGAGAGAGTTAAAAACAGAAAAAGAAAAAAAAAAAGCTATTGTAGCAAGGAACTAGTGAAGCGAGGATCATAAACAATGCAGTTGATAAATCACCTGCTGGCCGCACTATTTTGAGGTTTCTTGTCGCGGAAGTTATGCAGACGCTCCCCGATCAAATACACATCATCCCTGACGTTGGTCCGCCAGGTTTCAATCTGTCGACGCACCCAAGTCGCTAACCATAGCGTGACACCCAATAACAGAGTGCTGGGGTACGCATAGCGGTAGACCTTGGACTGCACATCGAGCGAAGAAGCAAATACGGTTGAGTTGAGTGCGAATCCGAACATGAGCGGGATGACCACGGCCATAGCACCTGCAAGGACAATTGGGAGCAATAATGCCCGTGTTGCCAGACGAACATTGGGGTTAAACCAACCATCCTCCTCCGGGAAGATGTTCTTGAGCGCGATAGCCGGACGAGACATTCGGTTCCACAGTGTGATCTTGATCGCCATCTGGACATACAGGACTCCCAGAGTCCAGTCCTGAATGAAGTGAATGACCGGTGCCTGGGTGCCACCGAAATAAGTGTGGAGCGGAATCAACACGTAGAGCTCCAGAATCAGAGCAACCAATGACGGAAGAAGAACCGAAAAGGCGGTAACGATGTACGCGACACGCAGACCAGAAATTGTTGCGTTACAGAATCCAAGACACGCCTGGTGAGGAGAGCGCAAGTACGGAAGCAAAAAACACTTCACCGCTGCAAAGGCTGTTCGACAATACACCACAGCATAGGCAGCACTACCCACAACGCAGATCCCCGCGGAAAAGGCATAGATGTCGTTCAATGGGGCATGCTTGGGGAAGTACGACGACAGGATCTTGCGGCCAGTGACGAGTGGAAGAACGGTGATGCCTACACCTGTGATAGCTGCGAAGACCCATAACGAGAAAATGAAAGCTGCAATGCGAATTTTGAAAAATGGCGGCACATAGACTTTGGTGAACGATTCACTATTCCAGCCATGTAGTCCGGTATCGGTATCCGGAGCGCCATCGAGTCGCTTGTTATCTTCCGTCACATCCAAGAACACCCGACTGCCTTTAGGAATGCGAACCTGGTCAGACGCTGGAGCTCGCACAAATCGGCCATCGCGGACGAAGTATGCATCAAGGCCATCCTTTTCAGCGCGCTTTCTCTGTTCTTCACCAACCACTGGATGTGTAATGTCACCCTTCTTCCCTGACAGCACATCCCACCAAGTTCGTCGTACATGATGTCCTTCCTCGTCGGGCTGCCTCTCACCAAAGAAAAAATTCGTCAATCGCAATAAATGTGCGCATTTGTGGAACCACCAATCATACAGATCGTTGAGTCCATCTCCAGGTTTGATCTCTTTGAGGGCAAATGGCATAATGACGTTATAGAACAGTAGATCGGCAGGGAATTCAAAAATAGGAATAGTAGCAGCCCAGTGAACTGGGAAAATCCCATCGAAGGCATAATATAAGCCCCAGACGACACCACCAAGGCAAACGATGACCAACGCTCCGTAGACCATTGCGCTAAACGCGATCTTACGCAGCTGAGTGGTTATGTTGCGTTCCAAGACGTCTCGCACGGGATGGAACGTCGGATCATCGGGGTCGCGGATAAAATCTGTCATACATTAGCCATCCACCAGTCTGCTAAAGCCACAAGATCTTGAGGAGAAAGGAAAACTTACAAAGGACACCAGTTCTCATAATCTTCCTACACATTGAGACAAAAAGGGCAAAATGGAACATGTAGCATGTACCAATAAACCAATGCACGAAAAGAGAAGTAAGGGGCGTTGTGTTGGTGAATTCGATCCGCGAAGCAATAGTGGCATTTTCGAACAGAGGCATAAGGGCAAGGTCAAGTAGCGAACCGCAATACAGTGGAAAGACAATCATCTCAATTCCAATGATGAGGATAACCTTCATCACCCCGCCAGCTTGATGAAGGACATCAGCCACAAGCCCTTCCATCCGTTGCCCGCGGTTGACCCCCGAAAGGAAACCGGTGATACGCAGGTATAGAAGACTGAGAACAGATGCAAGAACATATCCCATAATTATTGCAATTACCCTGTCCCCCGAGCCCCAAACGGCGAGTGAATAGTAATCACCAGGTTGATCGAACGTGGCTGTCTTCGTCAAGCCCGCATTGACCCATTTTGTGCTGCCTAGTGAGAGGAATGGGTGACGAACAAAGTGGTATAGCTGTCCTCGCGTCTGCGCTATAATATCGCTGAAATCTATCGTCTTAAAGTCAATCCATGACAAACCACGTAAGTCGAGTGTAAAAAGTCGGAGTGGAAGATCATGCAATATGAATTTGCAAAGGACAAACAGCGTCCGGAAGAGACCCATGATGCGAGCTTCATGAATCTTCAATGCCTGGTGAGAAAGAACGGAAAACATGGGAACATCTGATTCATGAAAGACAAAGAATGCGTTGACCACTTTCTTTAATCGACTTCCGCTGGCGTCGATTAAAGACAATGATGCACTAGTGACGGTCTTAGTTCGAGGAACCCAATCTCCTAGTGGCACGATGGAACCAAAAGGACTGAGTAAGACTTTGCAGATGATGCTAATCGCGTACATGACATAGCCCAAGCTTCCGATGAGGGTGTCCAGTGTGACGTCCGCTATCACTGACACAGCCGTCATAGGAACACCAAAAATGAGTTCTATAGGGTTGGCTAGAAGAACCAGCGCGATCTTGCCCCATAGGTACGGAAGCCAAATCCCAAGAGCCACCGTGAAAGAGATCAACAGTGCACTGAAAACACCGTTCTGCAAAAGGCCGAAGATAGGTCCCTGCATGCCGATAAGCTCCAGGATCCCTTCCAGATCATCCGCTTCATCGATCGCTTCAACATCGTTGGCATCAACAGGCTCGCCTGCAGCATCGACAACATCCTGATCAATGTCATCGACGAAACGTTGGTTGTTTTGCACGGGTATAAACGGCTCTTCAAGTGCAGGATCTTCAACGATATGCTCATCATCTTGTTGAGGTCGCTCCTGGGCCTGAGCTTCGGGCGTAATATCAGCCCAGAACCAATCCAAAACCCTCTCGGCAAGTGGCTGAGGGATACGAGCAGGAGACTCGGCCGTGTGTGAGGACTCATGGTGGTTTTCGGACGGCCTAGGACTCACACTGTCCGTATCGTTGGGGGCTGGTGTATTGGCAGCACTATGTTCCTGGCCAGCATAAATTCCATCATTCGAAGCTGCTGTCGCACTTGACTCTGCAATTGGCCCGCTGTCAGAAGTTGCCGAAAAGTCTGGGGCTTGCCGTTGAAAATCGAAGGTAAAAGCATGACTTGATGAACCAGCACCGGATTCCCTTCCAAAACGTGGAGGTGTGATATCTCGGTGGGGATCAACGTTGACCAAAGGCTCAGATTGAAGGTGATTCGTAGAGGTCGCGTGGGACGCTTCTGGGAATGCAGGAAACTCGTCCCTATGTGTTTCGATATTGTTCATCAAAGAATCCATCATAGCACCGGCGTCGGTATCGGCGGGGTCGCGATTAGAAGACCGTTTTTGCTGGAGTCTCGTCATCAGCGTGACAAGCCAGTCCAGCTCTTCCTGGCGGCCTTCTTCCTCAATGATCCTTAGAATATGATCCGGATTACCATCGCCACGCACCCAAAGATCTCTAAATGTGGGCCACAGCTGATTATGCGCCGGAGGTTGCTCCATTGGCTGGCGGTACCCTGTTCCGTGACTTGCACTCCTGGGACGCATGTAGTTAGAAGTGTTCAATCCTTCCGCTCCCATATTCTGAAAGTCGAATGGGCTTTCTCTAATAGCATTCTCTTGGGCTGCTGAAAGCTCTTCTTCCTCTCCGTGGTTTGAGATATGTTCAACAGGGTCTTCAGCACCATTGTTATCAAATTCATCTTCATGCAAATGAGGTTGGGGCTGCAAATCAGGCTGAGGGCCTTCCTGATTAGGCGGATTATTTGCGATCAATTGAACAGCAGCTTCACGTTCCCCGTCGGCGATATTTGCCATTGGCTGTTGCTGAACGACCCATTCTCGAATCAGGAAAACCAAGATGAAGGCAAGAACAACCAATAAGGTGATCAACTGGCCTTCTAGAGTGTCAATAATGATATTGTTGATTGTCGGAGAACGTGTCAAAGAGTTCAGAAGCTTCACATCAGAGAGCCATGAGGGTTGTCGTAGTTTGGGAGAACCTGTTGTCACATTTGTGTTTCCTGGCACAGTACTGGATGAAATAGCAGGAAGAAATAAGGTTGAGAGCCCCTTTTTAATGAAAGCTAGCATCAACGGCTCGCTGGTTGAATAGCCAAACATTGAAGATGCTGGTGGCTCTCCTGCTGGCGCATCAGTCACCGTCGACCGGGCTGCAGTTGAAATGGCCGAACTGGTAGCAGACACGACAGCCTCGGTTAAAGTAGCACCATCTGTGACAAGCCCAGCCTGGGTCGTGTTTTGCTGTAAAGGATTCCCGCCTGGCCAACGGCCATCTGCAAGCCAGAAAAGCGCCCTCCATATAGCTCTCATAGACCATGGCAACCATCCAAGCCAAACAAATGCAACAAGAACGAACCGCAACCATGTCACAACTGTACGGAGGATATGGAGCGTCAATTGTTTCAGGAATAAGGGAGCCGGGAGATCTCGTGGCATTTTTGGGTCGTAGAGCTTAGTGAACCGGAACGGCGTTTTACATAGTTCACAATACTTTTTCTGCGAGTGAGACAGCCATTCCACCAAGCAAGACTGATGAACGAATTTGATACTCCCGCTACACCTGCAAGGATAGAACAGCTGATCATCCTCTGAGCCTTCCCCACGGCAGATTCGACATGTATCCGGTTCTTCAAAGCCCTTCTCTCTCCCGTCAACGTTGACATTCGTAGCGTACGCAGGGTCATTCATCAGGTCTGGGAAGGACCCAAAGCCCGCATACCCGCGGGCCCCATTCTCCGCGAAGTCCATTTTGGTAAATGCCGCTATCGACTATCCGACCTGACTTCGTTAAAAATCGCTAGACATATTCTCGGGCAAATGCGAGCGTAAAGTTCGAATGAGATTATCGTTGTACGAAAATCGAAGCAGATCGTGTTGTAGTATAAATCGAGAATGACGGAAGTCTTCAGGCAACTTTAAACGAGTATCATCTCTCAGAAGCTCACGGAAGGTCAATAATCTCCATGCAAAGAAAAGAAAAAGAAACCGAGCAAGACAAGATATTCCCCTAGCGACAGGCGACTTCTTTCCCCTTGACCTGTGAAAATGTCTTAAGACGCCGACAACTTTTTGTAAGTTGTCGTTGCAACTCAGGACGGAGTCGTTCGCCGCAATCTCGATGAGTCAGCAGATAGTTCACGCACGTGTTTTTGTACGGACAATACCAAAAGTAACGCAATCGGTGGCGCTGTCGCAGTTCATTTGATGGTAATGAATGGTATCACAGTACCTAACACAATACTTGCGCCACCGTCTGGGCGATGACCTCACTGATCGGAGCTGGAAATCAACGCCTCAATCAGATTAGAAAGTGATATTCTCGCCTTTGTTGGAATTCACCACGTTTGCTCAGTTCTTTTCAATATTGTTTGTGCTTGACTTGTTGGGCCACCTGATTCCGTCCTCGCGTCGCGACTCGTAGCCATCTTAAAAGCCCTTACGCCAAGACACGCAGCTTGCCGTCCAGCTCCTGTTATCGCGGCTGAAAACAATAATCTTGGGATCCGGCCCGTGAACTCTTCAGACTCCTTCCTAGGCGCTTGCCAATGATCCTATAAAGACTGTTGATAGTCCGCCGATCGCTGTATTTGGACGTATTGAGGTGCGAGAGCGCGATTTTCAGGGTCACGATAGGTGTCTCCAAGGACATAGCCAAACATGGCCATGTCGGAGAACGGCCATGCCTCGGATGGCGTGAACAAAACGAATGGGCACAATGAACCCAGAACGAAGTCTAGGTCGAGTATTCGATGGCTGTTCGGGGTCGTGGTGCGGTATGTTTACGTTCCGCGTCATTGAGAGGAAAGCGGTGGTTAGATGAGGAGTTCAAACTGACACTTCTTTTGACTTTACAGCTTGTTCATTTGGTATGCGCTGCTTACCCCGTTCTTCCGTTGCCCGTCTCAGTTGTCGGACCTGAATGAATCGTCACCGCGTGTGTGCAAACCGTATCTTGTGGTCCGCTCGCATATCGAACCTCATGTTCTTCCGTACTACCATCTCTACGCCGCACCTTACGTGGATTCTGCCCGCCCCTACGTTACATTGCTTAATGAACGGGTCTATTCTCCAGCTGCGACATACGCAAAGCAGGGTTATGATAAATACGGGGCCCCCGCATGGGACCAAGCTCAGACTTACGGCCAAGAGCAATGGGAGGCGCAGGTTGCTCCGCGTTTGCAGTCTGCCCAGGACAGCATTAGCGGAGTTTACAGATCGGAGGTAGATCCGCATGTTCAACGCGTCGTGTTGGTGGTGTTGCCCTACTACGAGAAAGCTAGTGCTGTGGCCATTTCGACATACGGAGACTATATCGCGCCACTTTACACGCAGTTCCGACCGTTCATTGGCAAAACTTATGCTTCTGGACAAGAGCTTCTTACGACAACTGTGATACCACACGCTCAGCATTCGTGGTCGACCGTGGTTTACTTTGTCAACAGCTCGTTGTGGCCCAAGGTTACTGGCCTTTACTCGGAGAACGTCGAGCCCCAGCTAGTCAAAATTGGTCAAAGATTAGCAAGCTATAGAGAGGGGAAAATTCTTCGAGCTTCTGTAGACGAAGTCGACAGGTAAGCACCAGGGCGTTGGAGAAGGGAAAGTAAAATGGCTGACCTGTGGTCAGTAACTCTGAGGAAGCAGCTCACACTACTACTTCTACTTCAGTGGCCTCGAGCGCTACTTCTATCGCCGTATCGACTTCTACCGCAGAAACTACAGCACAGACTCCGTTGTCTCCTACGGAGCAGATCGCACAAGCCCGTGAGAAGATCGCATCAGACCTTCAGGTATGGCAGGAGAAGTTCTCTGTTGCGGCCGACAGGGGCGCTGAAGAATTGAGACACCACGTGGAGGACATAGTTGGAAGCCATATTGCAAGTGGGGCTAAGAGCCATGGTGAAAGTCTTACAGTTGCCCTCGATACGGTTGTTATAGATGAACTGGCTACGATCAAATCACGTATTAACAGCCTAGCCAAGTCACTTCCCTACGAAGATCTCCCCGAGGATGAACATAAAGCGAATGATGAGCTTTTAAAAGAGATCAGACGCGCCGCAATCACCATCCGGGAGCGTGCTCAAGCAATAAGAGAGTGGCACCGTTCATTTGACGAAGAACTTGTGTTACGCGTTTCGGTAGCAATCAATTCCACACTAGATATCCTAGACAACGTTCGTGATTTGGGCTTGCAGGAAATTGGAATGCGATGGGCGTGGATGGACGGTGTTACCTACAAAGATTGGGCCAAATACCGTTCTCTCAAAGCGCAGTTTGACGACTGGAGGAGCGACGTCAGTCGAGTTGCATTGGAACATCCAAAGCTCGAAGAAGCCACAAACATGGCAAACGGACTGTTAGCCTATGGAATGGAGATTGCTGAAACTACTGCAAAAGAACTAGCCCGTCTCAAGGATGTTGGAAAATGGAAAATTGCAGCTCGAGAGTCGAGTGACAACTTCGAAACCCGGTCTGAGTCCCCGCCTGCTCTACCCAAGCCTGGGGAGAAGTCTGACTCTCCTGCGGACGAGAAAAACTCTCACGCAGATTTTCCTGGGATTTCTTCGGAATCCCCAGGCACTCACGATGCTACAGACTCCAGGCCGCTCCCTGAGACTGTCAATGTAAACGCTGGCGAATACGAGCTTGGGGATGATGAGCGAATTCCAGCAATGGACCAGGATTCCTATGTGGACGATGAATTGCCAGCTGATCAGGAAGAGGCTGTGCACACGGAATCGAATGCGGCTCGATCAAACCCGGGCTGGGGAGTAGCTGCAGCCGAAGTCCCGGAGCAATCGCCCATGCAGCATGACATCCTGGACGATGATCAGGAACAGTTGACTGACCACCCTCTGCGTTACATCTCTTCCGTGGGCTCGTCCAGGTTGAGCGAAGGGTTAAGTAAGGCTTCTGAGCAGCTGGCACAAGTTCAGGCGACAGTGCCTCCAAAGGATACTGCAGGTCAAAATCCGATTGTTCTTGACGCACAGCGCCGTTACTATGAAGCTGTTGGACTTGCGCACGATCATTATTCTGCCTTTGTCTCCTCGGCTTCCGATGCAGTTTATGGCTCTCCGGCACCTACGTCGACTCCTGGAACTTTCCACGGGCTCATTGAGGACGCGAGATCCGGCTACAGCCAAGCATCTTCCTTGGCATCTGCAAGCCTGGCTGCCGTTGTATCTTCCGCTAGCTCTGCCGTCAGTCCCACGGATTCAGGTAAAGCACAGGGAATAATCGACGATGCATCTTCGCGGTATAACGCGGCGATTTCTGCTGCCTCGGCTTCCCTATCCTTGGCTTCGGCTTCGGGCAGCTCCGCTATATACGAAACACCAACCGGCGAAGTTGAGGCACTTACCAGCAAAGCATCAGAGAACTGGGAAGGTCTTGTTTCGAAAGCCAGCGAACAGGTCTATGGTACTCAGGTGGCTTACACGCAGCAAGGGCTGGAGCACGTCACTCCTAAATACAAAGCTGTGGAGGAATTGGTTTCTGAACTACTTGTTGGCAAGGAGCCGGAATTCACGGACCAAGTTATCAACAGATTGCACTCCATCTATGAAATGCCATACCCGGCTTCTGCATTGTCGTCAGCATCCAGCTATGCCAGCGATGCCTACGAGTCAGCAGTTACAAACCTTCCTTCTGTTGAAGATATTCTGGAAACCGCCAACAAAAATTTTGACAATGCGGTTGAAGCTGCCAGTGTTCAAATTTACGGAACTCCCAAGGGTACTGTGGAGCAAGCCACCTCCGCAGCTGGGAGCGCGTTTGCCTCCGCCTCAAACCAGGTTAGCAATATGGTTTATGGTCAAGAGTCGGGCTATCTTGATGTCGCCCGCGGCGCAATTGATGAGGCATATTCTTCTGCCGGTTCTGCCATCAGCAATGCAGTCTACGCGTCCCCAACACCCAGTTCGACTGTCGAAGCTGCATACGATTCTGTGACTTCTGCTGTCAAAGCGCAGCAAGAGGCCCTTGAAAGCGCCACCAGTAAGCTTGGGATCGCTGTTGAAAGTGCCCAGTCTCAGCTTGTGGACCTTGCTTCCAGTGCTAGCAGCTTGGGTTCCGGAGCAGTTGAGACCGCTGCCTCCCGCGTGGAAGCTTTTACCGAGAGCGTGAAGAGCTCCCCGTCTGTTAAGGATGAACTATAAAAAACCTCCCCCACACTTTCGTTACTCTTCAAACCCGCCTTTTATTTACCTTTCCTTTCTCATGTTAAGTCTAATGCACGTGCCTGGCAAATTGCTTTCATCTAATTTCCTTTTCCCCATGACCTGTTACAAGAAGGCTATAACGCGGAGGCTTATGCTCGTTTTCAAAGCATTATTCCCCATATAGTTTGATATGACTGAACGCCCTGTGTATTTGAATCTTCTCGCTGATCCTTGTGATTCTAGCTTTTGAACTGTGTATCATTTTAAAAAAGCATTTACGTTCTACAGATTGTTTTCCGTATTGCCCAAAGTACGTACGCAGCGAAGACAACGTAGTTGTAATTCTACTAAGTCCATTTCCGCATTACGAATTCAAAAAACTAGCGCACCACAGCACTTCCACCAAATTCACCGATATTGCACCTTCTGTCCACCCCTCTTCTCCAACTTTTTCTGTCTCTTGCTCTCCCCACCCGCTGCTGCCGCCGCTTGCTCCGAACCACCACCAACTCCAGCAAACCCGCTCCTCATCCCCGTAAAAGTAGTATACGCCAACCACACCGAATACAAAGGCACGACAACCCACAACCACCATGCGCGGTCATTAAACAGGCATACGGAAACCATGCACCCCCAGGTCCAGTAGACAACATCCCACATGTACTCCGTCAGACCCGTGGCGCCCAGATCCTCCCCGGGGGTGCGGAGGTTACTATCATCGGTATAGCGCGGTCGACCGAGACGTTCTAGATAGAATTCGATGACGAGAGTTGGGCCTGCGAGGAGGAAGTAGAGTTTTAGGGAGCGGGGGCGGTTGAAGGTGAAATGGAGTAGGAGATAGATGGTGTGGAGGGCGAAGGCGATAAGGTGGGTTCGGTTTAGGGTAGAGGCATTCCGGGCAGCGAGGGATTTAGCGGCTTTCTGGGGGTTTGTCAGTGGAATTGGAAGAAGCTTTGGGGGAAGAATGTTGAATGTACCTGAGCCATCTTGGGTTACTCTTTCCGGGGAGATTCAATGACCGGTTGTGTCGCGTGTCTATGTTTTTTCGACGCCAGTGCAGACGATCTCCACTGGAATTGACGAAGATATACCAATAACACGAATAAAATCAATCGCGCTGAGTGCAGCAATCTTTAGATCGAAAAACCACGTGTTGGTGACAGTATCAGTGATATCGGGTTTACCGCCTTCATCTTTGGGAATACTGCCGGCTACCTATTCGAGGCTAGCCGCCCTGATCCGATGGATGTATAGCCCTCGACATAGCTTTCTATCCATGCTTATCTCGTCTACAATAATGTTTATGATTTACTTGCAGCCATGTTTTGTGCATGCATCTCACTTGCAGTAGTTGTAATATGCAAGGTCATACCAGAGTATTATAAAAATTAGCCCTTTCAACGGCACCACCCCGATATATATCGCTGCAAGCTGAACATGGTAGATAAATCCAAATCTGATAGCAATTCTTTTCAGCCTTGAGGGCCACCCTGTTCAATAAACGGTCAACACAGTTGCATATTTATACTCAAATCAGCTTCTCAAGTCAGCCTCCAACCCTACCACGGAATTAACATACGCAGCTCCAGCGACAGAAAGTTCCACTGTCTTAGCTCTCAAGATCCCCGACATTATAGCAATGAAAACACTCGTTGCAATGCTAATAACAATGACCCTCGATGTTATACTCGAGAGGGAATTGCATACAGGAACAGTAATGAGTATTATGACAAGAAGGCCCAGGATTGCTCATGCGAGGTGAGTTTGTGCTGATGCTGAAGGGATGTATACGTTTCGGTCACTCGATTTGCTGGTATATATATTCTATAGATCATGCAAGTCATTCTTTGAGTATTGTTTTCCAGTGACAAAGGGGTCTCATTACCTTTATAGTAGCCACTGTTCAGATATATCGAAGGATCTTCAACCCGGTTTTCCAAAGATGAAACTGTCCTATCTTCCGGTGGTGATATAGTAAAAGATCATCTTCGTGGTCTAAAAACTTGATCTCGGGCCTAGCTACACAGGCGTTTCCAGCAACCCAATTTCGAATACTATTGAATGGCGGGGTTTTGCTGCATCGAAATGTTGAATTTCGGATATTCTCTTTATTGTATTATCTGTGTTAATTATTTAAGGTCAATCAAAGATTATAGAAGCAGTAGATATATCAAACATATCATAGTCAGACAAAGCAGCCTGTATTTCCGAAAGAGCCTGGGGCTCAGTATTTCTGTCGCGACGACTACCCCCAAGGAATATGCGCAACTCTTCCTCTCGATCAAGAGCTTCTACCCTTTCTTCCAGGACAGATAACCTATTTGCTTGAGCAGGATGATTCGCGAGCGGAGATTTGAGAATTGACGATGGATCTGGAAGGAGGATTCCGCTCCAAGAAGAGCTGAGAAGCGCGAGTAGCCTGACGGAAATGATTCGACTGGAAAAGGCAATTAGCGAGTCGGGCGCTTCGGTAGGTGACTACAGTATATATACCTTTCTGGTTAATGAGGCTAGTACATACGACCACAGAGCGTGGCGAACAGGGCTTCCCGTCCGCTGAGCCGTACTTAAGCCACATTTTAAGTGCGGTCAATTACCCTTCTCTTGTTGCTGCTCTAAGGGTGATAACTGAGTGAGCATTAGTTGGATGCAGGCGATTGAGGTGATGCCTTTAGAGTCAATGGTGAGTGTTGGGGGTGATCAGTGGGTGAGAAGAGCCATGTAAAACCAAACCGTATTTTCAAGAAATAATTTGGCATATGTGCTGGCCCAACACCGCACGAATGGCCAAGATAGACAAACAACGCCAACACATCAAACGATGTCATATAAGCAATCCGGGTAAACAGGGCCTTCAGCCCTGCCGCACAAATGCCTATGAAGACATTAATTGCCTAGATAGATTTCCTTTTCTTCCTCTTTTTCTCTCCAAATTCAATATTCTCACGATGGCTACTATCTACTAGTCCGAGCCCGTGGCAGTAACTTCTCAGCAACCTGTGATTCAGTATTGTTTGAATTTAAAGATTATCTTTGTAGACAGGCCACAAAAGAGAATGACATTAGGTTTTCTTAAGACTTCATCCTAGAGCTAGGGCTCAGGCTTATTAATTTGTCATGAGCCTAGTCCCTTTCCTACCTACAGACATATCAATTCATAGCTTAATGTGAGAAGCAAACTTTCCCTCAAACTGCAACAATATGTTCGCAAATATCTTGCAAGAATCGATAGCCTCACTGCAAAACCATCCATCCAAGGGGTCAATGATAATGATCAAATTACATGTGCAATTGACATGCCCGAGAAGTTACTAGCCATAGATCCCTTCACAGATATGCGATAGTCAGCTAGCAGTATATTGAGAGATAGTACCTGCAAGGGTATCGCGATTGTCAATACTACGTTTCATGCTCATCACAGGCAACTTTCGTCAGCCCGGTATCTTCATAGCAACATTTCTAACCAGGAAATGCGGTAACCGTGCGCAGTGTCTAAAGGAATTGCAGAATTATATGTAGATAGGTCTGGGTTAAGCTATCGGACAAAAGTTTGGACTGAGAACTTTTTGAATGTGATCTCTGGCTTTTTAGAGAGCCCTATCGGCGAAGACGGTATTTCTGATAAGCAACAGGCGCAATACCATATGAAGAATGAAGATGCAGAAGATAGCATAAATAGAGGCTTCAGAAACCACATCAGACGATGCAAATGTTTTTGTTCTTAACCTCGCTTCAACGCAAAGCTTAAACACGGAGCTAGGTGAGAACTCCAACCGACACCCAGGCGTTCCTCACAGCATCTTTGACCGCTTCTCCAAACATAGTATGAGCATTGTCCACTGTTAGTTCTGCAAATTGCTTGAAAGAGCAATCTGGCTTGATTCGGGGATCAAGAAGGGTTTTATACCAAACCTGGCCTGCGCGGTCCCATGAATTCCCCCCCAGACTAGTGGCAGCGAGATAAAAGGCATGATTCGGGATTCCCGAGTTAAGGTGTACACCCCCATTGTCAGCTTTCGTCGTGTTATAGTCACGCATATGTGCTGGCTGGGTATCTTTCCCAAGGATTGGGTCGTTGTAAGCTGTACCGGGCGCCTTCAATGACCGTAGAGCAGCGCCTTTCCGCCCTACTGGCCAGATTGTTTGGCCGAGTATCCAGTCACCTTGTCCAGAGGTTTGATCAAGATGCCATTGCTCAACCATGCATGCAAAGACATCAGACATGGACTCATTTAGGGCTCCGGATTGATTATTGTAGGCAAAATTGGCAGTAAATTCTGTCACCCCATGGGTGAGTTCGTGAGCAATGACGTCCAGGGAGTTAGCAAGAGAGTCAAAGGAGATTCCATCACCGTCGCCAAAGACCATCTGCTTGCTATTCCAATAAGCATTATTGAAGTTTTTGTCGTAGTGAAGAGATCCCACAACATCGAACCCAGCATCGTCAATGGAGTTTCGGTTGAAAACGCTTGAGAAGAACTTTAACACAATCCCAAAGCCATCATACACATTATTAACGCTCCTGTCCTTGACTGCAGATGCGCCTTCTTTCCGAACAAGTGTCCCTGGCAGTCTTGTTGTCTCCTTGCAATCGTGTACCGCGCGAAAACCAGCTCCTGGAGTAGCAGCAACAGCTGCGTTCGGAACTACTGTTGCACGGTTCTCATGGATACTTTTTGCAACATTTAAAGTATTAATAGCAGCGTTGCGGGTCTTTCCTGGCGCCTCATGAGAATCAGCAATATTTTGAAGGATCTGTGGTTGGATGAAACCCCGCAAATGATAATTGCTGGGGCTTTCGATCTCTCCATTTTCTTTTCCCTTATAACATGACTGAATATTCATTTTCGTAGAGACTATACAAACGGAAACGATGAAGTACTGTAAAACAACTGATAGCAGAGGGCTAGAGTCGGATGGCGATACAAGTACCCTGCGGAACTTTTGAGAACAGATATTCGAAGGAATCATACAAAATGTAGAAAGTTCTGGAGGAAAGTGCACCATCAAATATTAATAAAATCTCGATATGGAATAATATTTCATCAACATTGCATCATGATCAATTGGCAGAGTTGGCTTTACAATGCTGCTTGCGTCAGGCCATGAACAAAGAATGACAGAAGAGCCCTACTTTTGGAGGTGGAAAGAAATAGCATTGGTTATATGTTTTCCATAGACAAAAGATATAAATTATTGGATTAAATGCTCATTGTCTGCGTCAAAAACCACAAACCTAGTCTGAAAGGGTTACACTTTACATGTTCTTGCGATGTCTTCTGCACTACTATTCTGATGCGGCGTTGAGGCATCAAACCGTCACAGTTATACGACCTGGAATCAATTTTTTTCCAGCTGCTTTTCATCCAATTTTGGTTCTTGTTCTTCTCAAAAGCAGGCACCTTCTCTTATTCCCAGGCCCTCTGTTGATTGCTGAACTTCTGGTCAGCCTTAATCTATATTTCATACATTAGCATAAATCCTTCCTTTGAGGTGAATGTTCATTACTCAGATTTCACTCAATGTAGCATTAGATTTTCCTATTTCATTATACGCATCTTTGCTGTCTAAAACCAAAACCAGAGCTATCAGGGTATGTCAGGAACGAAGTAATCAAGTTCAGTTGTCGGCGCACAATAGCGGTGTAAGGAGTGAGGCTAGATTTGTTTTCAGAGAAGAGCATATAGCATGGTGGTATCTTCATACTATATAAAATTCCTTATTTATAGCAGTATATGGGGAAGAAAAAAAAAGAGGAACATTGAATGGCCATTCTGCTTGATATATGTCATTTACATATTGTGAGACTGAAGATAACTGTCTCAAATCGGGCTCATACGATCATACCACCATGGTGATCTCATGAACATTGGCAAAAAGGCTGACTATATGCAAGGCAAAGGAATACATGGAATCAGTAATGTTACTCTGGTTGAACGCCGTGGCAAGCTGCCAGTTGAAGTATTGCTCTCCTACATACCATGGTTCTAGTTCTTCATTAGGTAGGTGGAGGAGCAACAGCTTTTAGTACACTTTAGGATTGCATAAATCAAGTTAATACATATATGGCAGGAGTCCTTGTACTCCAGAATATCTCTGAACAGAAACCTGCATCCCGACAATCCAGATTTGCCACAAGTACTGGGCATCTTGGCACCATCTAGATCGTATCTAATTCGTAGTACTTTCCATCCAATTTGTTATGGGACACTTCTATCTCTATCTATTAATACACTGCGAGATAAAAGCATGGTCAGTCAGCCCATAGAATGATTATTGATTCACCATCAGATTGTTTTTTTAGAAGAGTCCGAGGCTGAGTATGACATTGAATTCATGAATGATCGTTAGTACAGTGTACATAGATTCTCACTTCCATTATCCTGTCAGCAGCCAGACTGGAGAATAGTGAACAGAGCAATAATTCATCAGAAAACATAAAATGCATTGGATCTAAGAAATCACGTGTTGGTGATAATATTGTATCTTGGACTGCTGGTTGCCCACCACAACGCCGCACCGCCTGCGCCTCCATTAGCCACGCCTGCGCCTCACAAACACTTCCACCCTCGATTTTGTCCTCATCGCACGACGTCGCCTTCTGCAGTGCTTCCCCGCCTCGTGTTCTCCAGTGTTTCGTCCGTATTTACGAAAAGGGAAAGAGGAGGATTTCGGAACGAAAAAAATCAAAATCCCTCTGGCCGTCTCGACATGCGTGCTTGCTTCTGCTAACCGCCTACTTGAGCCTCAAAAGGGCGTGTCTCGTGCTTCCGTCGCCCAGACGTCATTCACCCAAACCGTCAACGACGCGACTTGGATCGGTTTCCCTTGCGACATATTGCTCTTCTTGGTCTGCACGAAGGACTTGAAACGGGAGGAATACGACCAAAGAATTGTGACGGCATTGTCTTGCGCGCTGGTGTGGTTCCTTTTTTACGCGGTACACGCCAAAATAGCATCGTTGCTTCCTTAACTCTCCATCGCATGGACACAGACCTTCCCGAAGTCGATATTTATCCCATGTCTATACCGTGTTATAACGGCTCATTCTGAGTATCGCGATTTCGTCGACCTTCCTTTCGCTGCGAATCGCGTCGTCGACCCTTTATTCTCCGTTTACCTATTCCTAGCCCTTACTACTCGGACGTTATCCCGCCTACCATGTCACCGTCAACATCCCATACGGCAAGCCAATTGAGGCAACTTATTTACTACCATCTCGATAACAACCTCGTTCGCAACGCGCTGTTCCTCGCCGGTCGTCTACATGCGTACGAACCCCGCTCATCAGAATCCGTATACCTTCTCGCCCTCTGCCATCTGCACAACGGCCAGATCAAGGCAGCATGGGACTACAGTCGAAATTTTGGGTCGAGAGGAACGCATATCGGTTGTTCATACGTGCATGCCCAAGCATGTTTAGATCTGGGGAAGTACATGGATGGTGTCACAGCTTTGGAGCGAAGTAAAGGGTTATGGGCTTCCAGGAACAACTGGAGTAAGCAATGTGGTCCTTTGGTGGAACATGCTATTTCTATTGACCTGGTCTGACATTTTCCAGATAAACATAGCGAAACGCGGAGACAACACCTACCCGATGCGGCAGCCATGTTTTGCTTGCTAGGAAAGTTATGGCACGCCCACAAAGACCTGAATAGAGCTGTTGATTGCTATACGGAGTCGCTCAAATTAAACCCCTTCATGTGGGATGCGTTCCTGGGCCTGTGCGAAACAGGTAGGCGTTGAATGTTCGCTATTTACACACCTGTCACAATCTGCTAATTTATCGCAAGGCGTGAACATCCGTGTTCCCAACATCTACCGACTGACACCTGAGTTGATTGCCATGGTATCATCAGTTCAACAAGACGACACAGATCCCCCTACAGATAGGATACCCTCTGGTCCACTCCAATCACAATCGAATGCGAATTCCAACCTTGACCCTTTTACCACCTCCACTCCTCGCAATGATATGGGCCCTCCCTACGGTAGCTCGGCCCTATGGGAGAAGTTCAATGGGGCACAGGCGACTCCCGTGTATGAAGGGATAGAGACACCTGGAACTCAGGGCAGTGAGTCCGACGATGTCCGTGTACCATCCGCACCAGAGTCTTCGATGGAGCCCCCATTAGCGCCTGCAAGGAAGAACAGGACAGTGCATACCTTAGGAGCAGACCATGGGATGGACCCACCGCCTAAGATGAGACCAACAGGAATCCGGCCCAGAACCAGGACAAAGCATGAGCAAGAGGACTCTACTGCGAGTCAGACCGAGAAAGAATCAGTGGCCGCATCTAAGATCGGTGATCGCAAACGAACAGTGTCTGGCCAGGTAGCCCACCCTTCCGTTTCGCAACCGACAGAGCCAGGGGCACCCCAACGGCGCAGCGTTCGGTTATTCAACCAAATCAAACCGACTACTAGCAAACTGTCCAGTTCAAGCCTGGGCATGAAGGATAGCAGAGATCTCAAAAGGGTTAAAGCTACTGGGACGAAGGGGCGTACTACAACAAACCCGACCCGCGTCGTAAGCGGCAGCCGGAGGGCTATGAATGACAGCCATGAAAATGATACCAGGGATACTCGGACTGTGTCACAACCCGCGAGCCAACAAGCTCCTCCCAGGAATTCCGCTACCGAAAAGTCGAAAGAAATTGAGGCACTAGGGTGGCTGTTGGAACTCTTCTCCAAATTGGCCACTGGTTACTTCGCGCTGAATCGCTATCACTGTCCAGATTCTATCCAGATCCTCAATTCCCTTACACAAGCCCAGCGGGAGACACCATGGGTTCTCTCTCAATTAGGACGAGCCTACTATGAGCAGGCGATGTATTCGGAGGCTGAGAAGTACTTTTTCCGCGTGAAGTCCATGGCCCCTTCACGTTTAGAGGATATGGAAATCTATTCGACTGTCCTTTGGCATTTAAAAAACGATGTCGAACTAGCTTACTTGGCTCACGAACTGATGGAAATTGATCGCCTTTCCCCTCAAGCATGGTGTGCAGTTGGCAATTCCTTCTCCCATCAGCGTGATCACGATCAGGCTATCAAATGTTTCAAACGAGCAACGCAGTTAGATCCCATGTTTGCCTATGCCTTTACTCTGCAGGGTCATGAGTATGTTGCCAATGAGGAATACGACAATGCGCTAGATGCATATCGACATGGAATTAGCGCCGATAGCCGGCACTACAACGCATGGTACGGTCTGGGTACTGTGTATGACAAAATGGGCAAACTCGAATTTGCAGAGCAACATTTCCGCAATGCCGCTAGCATCAACCCTACGAATGCGGTTCTCATTTGCTGTATTGGTCTTGTTCAAGAGAAGATGAACAACCCGAGAGGGGCAGTCGTTCAATATAACCGTGCCTGCACATTAGCACCACACTCTGTGCTTGCCCGATTCCGCAAAGCTCGCGTATTGATGAAACTGCAAGATCTTAAGCATGCCCTGGCAGAATTGAAGATTCTCAAGGACATGGCGCCGGATGAGGCCAATGTGCACTACCTCCTGGGCAAGCTTTACAAGATGCTGCATGATAAGGCCCATGCAATCAAGCACTTCACTACTGCTTTGAACTTGGATCCTAAGGTATGGCATCCTTTAACTCGATACCCCATATTCGGTACTAACTTTGGACTTCAGGCCGCGCAATACATCAAGGACGCCATGGAATCGCTAGAGGACGAAGACGATGAGGATATGAGTTGATCCCTTCATCTACTCTTTAGCGTGCGACTTGATTCCTACTTTTCTTTCTGATTTCGGGTCCTCACTTTGATTTGTTGACGAGTATCGGTTTGGCGTTTTGTGGATACCAATTTGTTTTGGCGCTATCATCAGCATTAAACAGGCGTTAACCAGGCTGGTTGGGTAAAGAGTGCATTCCACCTGCATGAGGCTTCGTCGGAATTGTCTTGAAGTCCTTGTTTTTCTTGTATATTAGCATTGGTTCATGCTCTGTCCTTTGTGGCTCAAACAAAGATGAGCTACTGCATGAGACGAAGAACTTATGGGCGACGGGTTGATGGACATAGAGAATGTTGTGCCCGGTCCTCTGAATAAGTAATTTTCTACTATCACTATTCATATTCTTATTATACAATATTTGTCGTCAAGTCAGTACTATGTACTCCAGAGTATGTGCACTGGTCTATAGTAGCCGTAAGTAGAAAGCGGTGAATCGGCCCAACAAAACGGCCCGCCGAAAAGAGCGACAAGTGACGATCCTCGTCAACTTCAATTCTGTCCCTCATTGTGCTATCCTTACTGATTCTTCTCTCTTCATATGTCATTTCCTATTATAACAGCTCATAGATTGTCGACTTCCTCCCGCTTTTCGACCTGGCCGTAAGCACAGAGTGCCGCTGATCTCTCCATCATACTCTGCAGTAGTAAAGATCTCTGCCCGCCAATAGTATCGGGTTGGATTGGTTGACATTGAAATCTACTAGTACAGTCCAACACCATCGCATTCGGGAACCGGACTCCGAAAGAATCCACTTCAAGCCGGACCATGTCCGTCTTTTCCTATATCGCTTCGGGGATCAGCTCGTTTGTCGTCCTGACGGCGTCCCTCTTCGCTCTGGGCACGAAAGCCCCCCGGGCCGCATTTGTCGCCCGGTGTCTGGCGGCTTACGGCTCGCTCCTGCTGTGCGCATGCTATGGCGTAGTCGCCTCAATTGTCCTGCGACTGGTAGGCTACGGCCGCGTCTCCCAATGGGCCACAGCACGCAGCTTCAAATGGGTGATGCGGTTTACGACCGGTGTAAGGTTCGACATCATCGAGGGCGCCGAGCACCTCTCCACCCGGCCAGCCGTGTTCATCGGAAATCACCAGTCCGAACTCGACGTGCTCATGCTGGGCGCTATCTTCCCGCCATACTGCAGTGTCACGGCCAAGAAGTCGCTGGCTAAGATTCCATTCCTGGGGTGGTTCATGGCGTTGTCGCGGACTGTTTTTATTGACCGGGCGAATAGGGAGACGGCTGTTAAGGCGTTTGATAGTGCGGCGGAGGAGATGCGGGATCATCGGCAAAGTGTATTTATCTTCCCTGAGGGGACGAGGAGCTATTCGGACAAGCCAGAGTTGTTGCCGTTTAAAAAGGGAGCTTTCCATCTTGCGGTGAAGGCTGGTGTGCCGATTGTTCCTGTTGTGACAGAGAACTACTCGCATGTCTTGTCGCCTAAGAACCTGCGGTTCAATGCGGGCGATATCAAGGTTAAGGGTAGGTTTGCTTTCTTCTGTTCTTCGTATGTATATACTGACAATTTCTAGTCCTCCCCCCAGTCAGCACTGCTGGTTTGACTACCGCAGATGTCGACCAATTGACCAAGTCGACCCAGGAGTCGATGCTCAAGACCCTCCTCGGTATGTCCCAAAAGGAGGGAGAAAAAGCCGAGGCGTCCCGTGTCAACGGCAAATCCACCGCTGTTGAGATATAATTAACACGTCACAATTGGCTATCCTTCCGTGGTTTCTGCGGAATGGGCGAAAGTCGCCGCAAATACTTCGTGCGTACTTACGACGATCAATTGAGTACATGCCCGAAATGAGACCGAAATGAGAAACCGCCAGCAGCATCCGCATGGTATAGAAAATGAAGGAAATTTTCGGGAGAGCGAAAATGATAAAAACAAAGGAGTTGGAAAGTTGGAAAATGTGTCTTCTTTATGTTTTACATCGACTGCTGTCAATTAGCATGATACCTTTTGCTTATTCATAGTTTTCTTGAGACCGACGAATGAAATGACATTTCTGTTTGGTTTGGGAGACGAAGTTGTTCAAGCATTTCCATCGGATATTTAGGGGAATGACGGCCTATGTATCATTGATAACAAACTTGCCAGCCCTGTTAGTCCGGGGCTTGTTCGGATATGTTGTTCTGAGTCTCATCCTATATGGACCTCATTGATAGGTGCTTTGGAAACGCTGATCGACAGGTACGATCTCATCTGATAACCCTATCGTCATGCGTCATGATAAGGTAGGAGTGTACTGCTAATCACACAGTACATCGTTTCTCAATATTAGGTGACATCGGCTCTATTCCACCAACCATACGAAACAAAATACAGAACCTGCAAGCCTCCAAGCATTAAAGACCGAATATGCGCAAAAAAGACCTCCCCAAATCAAACTGCAGCCCATTCCCAGCACCATTCCTATCAGAGCACAACATATCTATCACATGATTCAACCAATATGACGAGAATTTCCTAGTCCCGCAGATTCTTCATCGGTCATCTCACTAGAAGAACTACGCGCATTTCCACCCTATATTGAGAATGATTGGCTGTCCGAAAATGACCATTGAAGAAAGTATCATACCCCTGGAAGGCGAATTTTTAACATGATCGATCCGTATGAGCGAGCTTCTATGCTCTGCAGCTACGTCTGGGACGAGATCCTCTGCCTCCCTAGGAAGGCTAAAAACTAAAGATCGGATTCTGGCGGGTGGGGTGTTCTGGGATTCAGTTAGGTCTGTGTGGTCTGTTCGGAAAACGTGTAGACTTCCTTAACTAACTGAAATATGATGATATGCCAAGTACCTATTCGGATAAGAGTGAGTTGATCCTATTTCGTGGCGCTGTAAAACAGCAGAAAAACGAGAATGCTGTTGGTCAACTGTGCAAAAACCGTACTTCATGAGAACGATAGACATGATCGTGTTATTTACCAGCCACAAACTGAGCTTACTGTTGTGCACGATGATATTAATTGACATGGTTCGTTGTTGCTGGGGAATTTGGCTGCAGTACAAGCTCTACATGACCGCTTGAGTCGGGATAGTTTTAAGCGTAATCGCTTATTTCGGTAAAACTTGCTTCTCCTCTTAAATCCCTGTGTTTAGTAGCTAACGGATGCTTGGTCCTTATGATATCGCTTTCTGGGCATCAACATGGACGTATCCTTCAGGCTCATTATGATGAATCCGGGACGCTCCATATATGGATGACTAGTTGCTTTGACTTTACGACAAGAACGATGATAACATTGACCTTTTCTTATCCTTCATCATCAGTGAACAACGTGTGGGTCTGGAGCTGGAATTTCCTGATGAGTATGGCGATACCAACAGCGATGCAGACTTGGGCAAGCAAGGGTTGCCGTGTAGGATGGGGAGAATGCAATGGAAAGGCGAGGGTTGGTCTCTGAGAGGTCCAACGTTGAAACTGTATGAGAATGCCGAAGATTTTTGTACACAGCAGAAATAGTATCGTAGAAAACCACTCTATTACTCTAAACAATGACATGAACCGATTGCACATGCTGTAATATCCTTTTCAATATCAACCTTTACCAATGACTCCCACGGATCAACACTTTCCACGCCGTGCGGAATACGACTCCCAGCCCCGATCCCCGCGCCTCTCACAGCCGTCGCAATGAGATACTCCCTCCCAAACGCCACAATCTCAACCCGGACATCCTCCACCAGCTCCCCACGCAGCCATGTCCTAACACCTGTATACGGACGACTCCATTGCCTTTTCACATCGGACACCTCTGGAACAAGAACATCTGTGAATTCTAATTCCCGCAGCCAGGGAGCCAGGAGTGCCTCTCCCGTCATCTTTATATACGCTTCTTTCAAAGCCCAGTATGTGTAGAACATCCAAAGGCCATATTGAACCTCTGCCGCGTTCCTCTGCGGGCCAGGTGGTAATGTCGGTCCGCGCGCGTTCTTCATCGTCCTTAGCTCGCGCGGAGAGAAAACTTCAGCAAAAATGTCGACAAACTCAGCCAGGGTTTCATGTGTTGTGGGAGGGTTGGATGCCCTGCTCCCACGCTTTTCATCTGCGCATGTAATATCAATTCCAACTTGTGGTACAGACGGTGAAGGTGCCGAAGAAGGAACCGGTTGTGTGAAAACCGCCTCAGGCGAAGAATCAGATGGAGAATAGATAGTCCCCGCAAGTGCGACTAGAGACGCCTGGTGGCTAACATTAAATTCGACATTGGGAATGACTTTATTTTCAGGATGCCCGGATGTAGGAGGGACGAAGCAAGGTCGACGATGCGGCGCTGGTGTGCGGCTTATATGGATTTCTTTCCAGGGGATGCGGCAAGTTCGGTGGATGAAAAGGTATTTGAGTAGATTGGATGCCAGGGACATGTGCCTGTCCGGTAATTGGTAATATTTCCTGACTGTTTCTTGGTCCGGTGGTTGGAGGGTTTCGAGGAGTGGGAGGGAGGAGGTGCTTGATGTCAGTGGTCGAGTATCAATGTACCACCGGACGAGGGATGGTCTGCCATTGTGCTGCTTGAGTGCCATCGTGGTGTTCGTAAAGATCAGATATTAGATGCAATGATGCTGATGCAAAAGGTGTTGTATGCCCACATTAAGAGTCGCTTGTCGCTATTTTATGTTGCGCTTGGTTATATCAAACGTACGAATCCCAGATGTCAGCCTATATATACAGCAACAACCACAACGCATGTCATCAAGGGGAAACACCTGCTGACAGCAGCGGCAATTGTTTTGTTGTACAGCGATCTCTTATCAGTGAGGGGCAGCACGTGCTGATAATATCGGTCCGACTTTGACCCGGCGATATATAAATGGCGCGGAGTGGCTAACCACCTCGATTGACTCACAGAAGATATACCATGACCGGAATCACCGTCGGAGTTCTTGCCTTACAAGGCGCATTTGTTGAACATGTTCACTTGCTGAAAAAGGCTGCTGCTGGGTCCTCCTCGGGCTCGCAATGGGAATTCATTGAGGTGCGGACGGCTCAGGAACTAGAGAGATGCGATGCGCTCATTTTGCCCGGAGGCGAGAGCACGACGATGTCGCTTGTCGCGGAGCGGTCTAACTTATTGGAGCCGCTGAGGGAATTTGTTAAGTATGTGTTCCTTCCATTGACTTGCCTTGTTTCGTCAGGTCTGTCTTGATGGACATTATATTGACCATTGTCATAGGGTCCATCGTAAGCCTGCATGGGGTACCTGCGCCGGCCTGATTTTACTCTCCGAGTCGGCGAACCGGACTAAGAAGGGAGGCCAGGAACTTATCGGTGGTCTGGATGTCCGGGTGAACCGTAACCATTTCGGTCGTCAAACCGAGAGTTTCCAAGTGCCATTGGATCTGCCATTTCTGGAGTCGGAGCAGACTTCATTCCCCGCTGTTTTCATCCGCGCACCGGTCGTCGAGAAGATCATATACAACCAAGAGGGTGCCCAAACCGGGGAAGAGACAGTCGTGGCGCCGTCGAAACAGGCGGCGGCTGAGACAATAGCACGTGAGGTGGAGGTATTGGCGAGTCTCCCTGGCAGAGCTGCCAGGTTGGCCAACGAAGGCAGAGAAGTCAATGCGGACAAGGACACTGGGGACATTGTCGCAGTCCAGCAGGGTAACGTTTTTGGAACGAGCTTTCACCCCGAATTAACCGATGACGCGAGGATACATGCGTGGTGGTTGCGCCAAGTAGAGGAGTCCGTGAAGAACAAAGCATAGAGTCTCTGGGATCACATGTGAAATTTATCCATTTGTATAGTATTCGCATGGCCTGGGGGTATTCAATAGACATTTTCTTCTTTGTCTTCCATTCATTTCTGCCTTTTGATAATAGAAATCGCCCTTATACAAACTCCGTATATGCGCCAATAGTTCCAATTCCAAGCCAAAATTACTTACCCTTTCCATACTCTTCCTCCTCCCGTCTGCGCTGGTCGTCGGCGTAGGCTCGACCGTAACCACCACGACCAGGGTCATATTCTTCGCGGTATTCGTCACGAACCTGACCACCGGACTTGCCCCGACTGTGTTTGTCAGCACCAGATATCCTTTTGTTTCATGTGCCTGTCCGGAAATATGCCATTCAACATACCCATACTGTCGTCCTTCCTCGAAGCCAGGATCCAAATCTGTCCGGATAATTCGTTCATCAAGCTTCGTGCCGCCGACGTATTTCAAGCAGTCAAGGGCGTCTTGGTGCGTATAATATTCGACGAAGCAGAAGCCACATGGTGTTTTGTTGTACCGATCGAGTCCCATAACAAGGCGTTTGACCTCACCGCATCTGTATCATGTTTTTCGCGTTAGAACCGGTCATTTATTCGTAACATAAGAAAGGACTGGAGACCACTGACTTCGAGAAAAGCTCGTGGATCTGCTCCTCGGTGGTGTAAAAGGAACTGGAACCACCTGTTAGAGAGCAGACACCATACAGCCGGAGTTGTTACCATACAGGTTTCCCACATAAAGAGTGGTCGCATTTGCTAACGGATCGGGTGCCTCTTCTTGCGGTTCGGGTTCATCTTGAAACTTTCGCCTCTTGTTCTGTATCAATTCCGAGTCAACCGTGGTCTAAAAACAGTTTGGAAGAGAAGGATGCTGTACCTTTGAGATATAGTAGGCACTAGGTCGGTCAAGCCGGTCCACTGTGTTGCGCGTTAATATACTCATTTTCAGGCAATGTCCTCAATGTTGGTTGTTCTTCTTGTTGTTGCTGAGCTGTGGTGGAGGTGAAAGGGAGCTTTGGAGCTTAAAGAGGAAATTGAGGCTCTTGGCGCGCGCATCCTCCAATTTTGCTCAAGCTCCGGCCTCCGTTGCTTCGCAATCCCGCCAGGGACGCTTTTCTTGCTTGTCTATTTATTTAACTATTCCTCGGTGGAGGAATAGAATGGGAATATAGACTGAGAAGTCTTTCTTCCCCCTTCCTCTATCTCTTGCTTTCAATCTTCCTAAATCCATTCATTGGGCGCTGTCATCATGCCGAACGTCGTCAGTTATACGCCTCCCTGGCTATCTCGTCCTTCTCCAGGTGCCAATCTTTTCTCCAGTACGTCTGCGAAGGGCACCGATTACGCTTCCTTGAGCACTCAGGAGAAAGCCGACTATAACGGTCCTACGAAGACACTTGCGAAGAGAGGAAATGAAGTGTTTACAGTGGTGGACAATCAGATCCGCTGGTCGAGCCTCACCAAGTTGAAGGATGAATGGCAGCAGCAGCACTCGAAGACGAAGAAGGGACCTGCTGCAGGATCTCAGGATAGCACCTCCGGTGTGCATTACAGGGTACGGAGGGAATATGCGGAGGAATAACATGCTTGTATACTGACTGCTGACGGAAATAACTAGGTCTTGACTGTGCCTGTCTATGCGCAAATCCGACAACTGATTCCTTCTCCAAACGGTGCCTTCCTAGCGATTGTGACCGATCACACCGTTCATATCTCTGTTCTCCCCGATTCGTCGCATTTGTCCGGTATCGATGACTCCCCCATTCGTGTGAAGACTTACCAGCTCGGTCCTACAACACATGTTATCCCAGAATCACCGGTGGTCTCCGCACTATGGCATCCTCTGGGATTGCACGGCAACCTTGGAAGCTGCATTGTGACTGTCACTGCCGACGCGGCGGTTCGGGTCTGGGAACTGGATCGGAACAATCACTGGTCTTTCGACCGCCCCACGTTGGCTATCGATTTGCGAAAACTGGTTGATGGGACATCTTCCGACCAAGATTTTACACCCTCTGGGTTTGGGAAGAGTAAAGGATTCTCTGCTGATGATGTTGATATGGAGGTCGCATCCGCTTGTTTTGGTGGTATTGGAAGCGAAAGGGAAGATGCTTGGGCACCAATGACTTTGTGGGTTGCAATGAAACCCGGCGATCTATATGCTCTTTGTCCTTTGCTTCCTTCGAGGTGGCGGGCACCGTCGACCACGATTCCGTCGCTTTCGTCTTCAATCGTTCCAAAATTGGCTGCTTTGGAGGATGACCCAGTGGAGTTCGAGGAGCAGTTGACGGCCTGTCGGCAGCAGTACGACTGGTTGACAGAAATTGATAACCAAGAACCTCTGCCCATCATGTCCGACCCGGAAAACATCGCTGAATCTGAGATTTTCGCACGCCCTGCCAATCCCAGCGCCATCCCGAGGCTGCAGGGACCGTTCCGTATCGACACTGGTGATGAGCTTGATGATTTGGACCTTTGTGATCTTCTTATCGTTGCTTCCAAAGTTGATACAGAGGATCTCATGAAGGGTGAGGATGAGGAGCTGGCAGTGGAGGACAGCACTGAAGACAGACTATCGGCCACTGTCATCTGTCTGTCGACGGCAAGTGGTCGAGTTCACGTCTGTCTGGAACTGGATGGTGTGGAAGGACAGTGGCTTCCAAAAGCCAAGAAGAACGCCTTCAGTACTCCTCTTTCCGAGCCCTCTGACTTGGTTCTGGTAGAATCTCTGGACACTGTTCGGGAGGGATCTCAGTTGCCGAACTGGCCCACCTTTACCAAAGACGTCCAGTCCAGATACAGTTTCTTCGTGACAACACCAAGTGATGTCCAGTTTATTTCTCTTACATCCTGGGCCCAACGACTCGAAGCAGAGCTGCAGTCTGAGGACACTGCTGGCTCGGGTTTCCGCCTTCAAATCCTTTGTGAAGGATCCATTTCCACTAGAAACCGCATCCTTCAGATTGATGGGGATGAGGCTGTTGTCAAGGGCCAGCCGGAACATCTTGCGTCTGCTCTGGTCTATTACGACTATGATCTCGGATACCTGTTGCTCACCAACCATGCATCTCACCCGTACGCTGCTGTGCTGGATTCTCCTGAGGTTATCATCCCGTCAGTAGCGGACCTCCGCCCTTTCGACTCGGGCGTCCAAGCTCCTGGCTCCCCCATCTTGCCGCCTCGGCGACCGCCATACCAGGTCCCTGCCGTCCTGTACTCCGATGCGCCTCTGGACTTATTCATTGACAAGCACGTCCCGCATCGTCAGCGGCACTCTCTTAAGGAGCAAGTGCGCCTGTCACCGGCCACGCTCGATCTGGTTGCTGCTGCTCACCGGATTTTGTCCGCTCACACAAATGCCCTCGAACGAGCGGCCTCTGATCTGTTCCGTCGCTGTGAGCGATTGCAAGGGGAGATGCAAGATCAACTGAAGCAACTCTGTGATGTATCTGAGCGCATCAAAGGCGTGTCTAGTGAGATTGGTGAAGACGGTCAGCGCAAAGAAGGCACCAAGAGTGGCGAAGCTCTTGACAAGAGACTTCAGGCTGCCAAGGATAGACAAGACCAACTAGTTGAAAGATACGAGGCTTTGCGGAACAAGGTCTTGAAGTCTGGCGGTCGGCCGCTGAGTGAGAAAGAGAGGTCATGGGTGTCCGAGGTTCAAGCTTTGTCGGGCTTGGTTGAGGAATCCAAGCCGGAAGATGAAGGCAAGGAACGCAACCTGAATGAACGGCTAGAAGACGTGAGTCTCGCTCATTGGAAGTTATTGGAGTGGATACCATACTAATACTGGAATAGGTCATGGATCTTGCAACAGATCTGGTTGCCGAGAGCAAGCGAATCGCAGCTAAGGCACCCTCCCCAACTGAGCCTGGAAGTCCGGCATCTCCATCCGCCGCTCAACCAAGGGTACCGCAGAGATTACAGCGCGCGAAGATCGCAGATGCTATGAAGATGGTTGAACGAGAGTAAGTCCCCTTTACTTCGGCTAATTTAATTGTTTGCACTGTTTGCTAATGCTTTTGTAACTAGATCCGCGGTTATCGAATCGATTACTGCGCGTTTGGAACGATTGAATACAAGTGTCTAGGTTTTGGCGATTTGGCTTGATATTGAGGCGTATGATCTAGCATTCAAATTTTGCAATTGAACAATACGGACCTTTCTATACTCCCCCCTACGACTCTGGATGTAAATCCATCACTCCATTTCACCTAAGCAAGCCTGTCACACGTGCTCACGCCCTTTTTTAATAACCCGCGGATCACAAACCCTAGAAACATCGCAGGTGACCAATTTTGGACGGCACACCATCTGCTTGCCTATATGCTTTTCTTCATTACTTGACCCCTCTTGTTTCTCAGCGCCCTTCTCCATCTTCCCTTTTTTCTCTCCCTCGGACTGCGTGTCCGCCAAGACCTCCGGGCCCGTGGTCTCCATCTCTCTCACAACTTCAACCCATCTCGTCCGTTCCTCTGCATTATCACGACACTGCCAACACGAGTCGTATTCGTATTCGGTCTGGATGAGCACGGTGCCAAAGCAGTAATCGCGGTAGGGGCAGGGCTGGTATATATCGTCGCAGATGCAACCGCAGAGTGTGTATTTGGTAGTCCAGTAGTGGCACATTTTTTCTTTTTGGCTTCTTCAGGTATGAAATATGATGTATTTCTTTAGAGGACGAATTGTTTTTATGTAGTTACGTTCCTTATAAGAATAAATCGTCATGGTCTGGTATACTGTGGGAGATGTCTATTCCGTCTTGCTTCTAACAAAGAACGATTCAACAAGAGACAAAATCAGAATCCCCGTTCAAACTCCCCACAGTGTCTGAGTTCGCCTATGGAAGTTCATTATCTATATCTTTGTTAGAGCGTCCTAAGACGCAAAATGCAATGGAGTCATCGTAGGGCTTTCGTATCACGTGATAGAAACAGAAAAGAGTGACGGGTGTCATTGAACCTAAACCTCATCAGGAGCTGTTAAGTTAAACATAATTTGCATATTTACTGTATTTCCAGTCGTAGTAATTGTGTAGATATTGCGGTTACAGTCTAGGCTACGGTCGGTTGCCTGCGAAAAACCGAGATGAAGGTAATTGTTGTCCATTAAGAAACCTTGAAACCGTAGTACATTGTTGAAGGAATTCTTAAATGATAAATTTCAGTCACAATCTGAGAAATAAATAAAACACGCAGAGGGGAATTAATAAGAAAAAAAAAAAAGAAACAAAAGAGAGAGAGAGATCGCACACAAACCTCTCTCCAAGAAAGAAGACAATTCCAGTCCAGTCCACACTAAGCCGGAAATCACTTCTCCTTCCAAAGAATCCCGGACCGATCGTAGGTATCCTTGAGCACTACATGAGGCGAATCAACGCATTCCAGAACAATCATTCGCAATTCATTCATCACTTCCTCCCACGATGGCAAAATAAGTCCCTGCAAACGACCCTCCCATTTCTGCATCTCGACAAGGAAAGTCAAATCCCAGAAGCGATGCCAGTAACTGTACTGCATTTCATCGAAATTGGCGTTGGCGACGCGCGATTCAACGTTTGCCTTTGCTTCCAGCCAGAGTCTGTATGGATTTTCGAGGAATCCTTCGAGGAGCTCGACATACTTCTGCGCGTACTCGTCGTAGGTGCGATGGTCGACGGTGAGTTTTATGGTAGAAGGGTCGAGTTTGGCCGCCGGCGCTAGGGTCGGGTCGAAGTTGGCGAAGTTGGTATTGTTGCGGTTGCGACGGCCCAATAGACGTGAGACGGAGCCAATGTGGTTCAGAGCCAGCTCGGTGTTGTTGAGGGGGCACATGGCGTTGAATCGCTTGTTGTAGTTTCGCTCAACGACTTTGATGTACTGTAAGGCATGGGAGGCTGCCCAGCGAGCGGTGTTGAAGGCCTGGATGATATCTGAAGGGAGAGATTGTTTTAGGGTAGGAGGGAGGACTAGACAGTCCTTGTCGAAGAGGTATAGCTCAGTTTGTGGCATTTCGATGTTGATGAGAGTTGAGATGATCTTCATTACAGAGGGGTGGAATAAAGTCATGGCGAGAAATCTGAATAAGTAGTTCCGTGAACGATCAAGAGGAGACAGTGAAATTGAGAGATGAAAGAAAGGACTGCATGGTGAGAGGGTAGACACACTGTGAATGCTGCCTGTACCCAGACAGGCTTCTCTGAGAGAAAATTTGATATACATCACTAATGAATCATAAATAGAGTGAAGAGGGTTATTTCATTCAACCACACTTATAATGAAAATTAGTTGGGGTTGCCTTTTAAGCCTGTTGTGTCTCAACTCAGCACAAGGACAGCCCCATGTGGAAGCCGAAACAATAAAACAAAGATATTCAACTATTCAAATATTCATTAATGCTCTAATGCTACTAAAGACAAGACAACATTGTTCTAAATGAATCACGAGTGGCTGCATCGAGTCAGTCAGGATTTATCCCTTATACATCCCACGTCCCCCCACAGAAACCGTAACATATAAAGACATACCGTTGAATGAGATGAACACCAGAGGCCGTATCGACAATGCCACTAACCTGTCCGGGTTGTAGAGCAAAGGCCGCATCCTCGAATTCTTTCTGCATCTCGCCCCGTCCGAAGAAACCCCTTGGCAGTATTAATCTCTGACGACAATATATCATTCAAGACAGATACGTACAAGTCACCCTTCTTCCTGGCACTGCTGCAATCCGACTCAGACACCGCCAAATCGCCCAGATCTTCACCGGCCTGGATGCGCTGGTAGAACCCGTCGAGTCTCTCGAGGGCTTCCTCTTTTGACCGGGTGATTTCTGCTTCTCTCCAGCTGCTCGGGCGTCTGCTTTCTGCGTGCTTCACAAGAAGGTGGCTGCAGCGAATTTTGCCATCGCCTTGACCGGAGCCCTCAAAACGACCCCCTGGGGCACTGTGGTGGAGAGCCATGTATATCTTGAGCTTTTCGGTATCAGTGTCCGATGGCGGTTCCCAACGGGATTCCTTGGTCGCGGGGTTGAAGTAGTACGGCAGGTTCTTGGAGTTCGAGTGACGAACTTCCCATCCTGCTGGAAGACCAGTTTCGACCTATTTGAAGACACCGACGTCAGCCCCCGAGCTCGCGACGGGATGGTCCAGCAAAGAAACAGACCATTGTGAAGATTGATATCGACGACGTGAAATGTATAAAATACAAGGAGCGGGCAAGCTCTGAATAAGTCCTTAGCAACAGAAAACAAGTAGCTGCAAAGTCTGGATATAGAACTGGCTTTCCTTCGAGCAAGGAACAAAAACAAACTGCGGGGGAGGGGCTGCAATTAGAGCAAACCGAGCAAACCCAACAAACATATAAGGCTGCGTCCGTGCATCCCCGATCGGGAATAGCGCCAAGCCTCTTCTTCTGACTTCTTTTCTTCGCCGCCTGAAGACTGTTGACTCTACATACCTTGCTTCTTGTTCTTCTTTTTCAACACTACAAAATTTTGATTTGTTATATATCCACCGAGTCGCCCCGAGTAATTCCCTCAATATGTCTGCCAGCCCGTCTCCTTCCACCAGCGGCGACACCAAGAGCGATCAGATTCACTTCCGTTTCTGTCGCGAATGGTATGCATTCCTTCTTCGTTCATTCTCGCGACTTATTTCTGTAATGGATAGCTAACTTATGCATTTGTGATAGCTCGAACTTGCTTTACCCGAAGGAAGACCGTGTCAACAACCGTTTGATGTTTACGTGCCGAACATGCCACGTCGGAGAACCGGCTACATCGTACTGTGTCTATCAACACAAGCTGAACAGTCAAGTGGGAGACACTGCGGGTGTGACTCAGGATGTGGGATCTGATCCTACGGTTTGTCTCCCTGATTTCTGTACCCACTGTGGGGAAGAGATCACTTGCTTTGTGTGTGGGATGCTCCCGGATGAAGCATCATCAGAAGAGGAATACAGTGATTTCTATTGAGAAAAAACATGCTGGGGTCGTTGTCATGGAAGATCTTGAAACTCCCGTGGCTAACATGGTGTTTACTCTTCTCAGCTTCCACGATCCAACAAGCTCTGCCCGAGCTGCGGTGAGACCGAAGCGGTATTTTTCCAGTCTCAGCAGCGATCTGCTGAAACGGGGATGGTATGTCTTCCCTCCTTTCTTGCTTCATTCTTCATAGTCTAATTATTCCAATCAGAAACTCTACTACGTCTGCTGCGCTTGCGGTAACGTCTTCATGTGATGCCTTCTTCGCCGCCGCGGCGTCCTTACGATACCCTTTTATAATCTATATGCATGGTACGGAGTTTGGGATATTTGTTTTGGTGAAACGGGGTTGATTTGTTAGATTTCCGATTCTATTGGTACATAAACTGGACATAGGTCAACCACGACACGCTTTTCATTGGTATATGTTACACATGCAGGGGCGCCAACGACAAGATTTTTGACCATTGCTTTCCTCGTAATTCCGTAGCCACGACACCTGCACTGCATCAGTATAAATGTAGATAAACCAGTGGACGAGAACTGACCGTTCATTCTGGTCCCGATCGGATCACCCGACTTGTTGATCAAGACGCAGGCATTGTCGTCAAACTTCAGAATCGTCCCATCAGGTCGTTGCATCTGCTTTGCTGCGCGAACAACCACGGCGTGCCGGATGTCTCCTCGACGGACCTTGTTCGCGATACCACTGCTCGTTGCGCTCTCGGGGCCGAAATTTCGCTGTTTCTGGACGACAACCACGATCCGATCGCCTGATTACAGAGACATATTAGAAATGACCATCGTAACAATAAGACAAAGAGCACTTACCAACAGTTGCGGGCCGCTTCTTCTTCAAGACGTTCACGCACTCGACAACTGCGGCACCGGAGTTGTCGATGCAATTTAGCATCGTCTGCAAACCACCACCATTAACACCCGGACTTTCTCACGATCCCTATCACCAGTATCTTCGGTATCAGCACTCACCTTTAGTTGGATCATCTTGCTTGCATAACTGGGTTAAACCGCTTTCTCCGGAAGAGAGCCCTCGGAGCCAACCTCTCAAAAGATTCCAGTTCCTCCGGGCGGAAGGTTTCGCCGAGCTCCGACCCCGGCCGGGCGCATTAACCGCACTGTTCTGCCTTCTGTCGCGCGCCGACTTCCCTTGGGGAGGCTGTTTTCTTTTCTGTTTATTATGTTGCTTATATTGGTCTCAAGTCTTTTGCTCAATCTGACGTTCGCAAATTGACGCTCTTTTCTGTGCAATTCACCTTTCACCCCTTAATTAGATCTCTTTGCTAGACTTCCGCCCGAGTGCCGTTATCCGCTCATCATCCCCTTGTCACAAAGACAACAACCACTCTGCTCGACCAATTGGTGGGCCTCGACTTAAGATTGCGTTTGTTGTATGGAGATTGGCTTTGCAGGAACCCCCATGCCGAATTCGAAAGCAAAACCCAGTCCTTCGGAGGGCCGTCGCGACCGTCTGACGCTTGCGAAACTGGCCAGTTATGACGATGTCGCAACGGATGCGCTGGTTGACCGGGTGGGTGTTCTACAGATATTTACGCCGTATAGTGTTCAATTCTAATACTATTTATTATTACAGGCCTATTTCTGGACCAACACCCGAAAGAACCGAGCCAAGTACATTCCCATGCGGGGCATCCAAGACGACGACATCGGCCGTCTCCTCCTCCACGATGTGATTGTCGCCAAGAACGCGTCCAAAGCTGAGAAGGAACTACTGGCGATGACGGGGATGAAGAGGTTCATGGCGAAGCTACCGAACGATCGCGAGCGAGAATGGTTCCGTCGACACCTGCGCAAATACGTCCAGATGTACCTTCCGGACTCCCCATTCGAGGTTATGACGACGAATCGCTATACGATTACGGTTCACGAAGCCGCGATCTGCGCCCGAAAGTTCATCAAAAAGGGCCAGGAGGTGAAGTACCTGAGTGGGACGCTGGTGCCGATGACTGCGGAAGAAGAACGGGACTTGGATTTGACGCGCAGGGATTTCAGCATTGTGATGTCGAGTAGGAGGAAGAGTCCATCATTTTTTCTGGGACCGGCGCGCTTCGCGAACCATGACTGCAACGCCAATGGGCGGCTGGTGACCCGCGGGACTGAGGGAATGCAGGTTATGGCTACGCGAGACATTCATGTTGGAGAGGAAATTACAGTTTCGTATGGAGAGGATTACTTTGGTGTTGACAACTGCGAGTGCCTCTGTATGTCGTGTGAACGGGCGCTTCGGAATGGATGGGCTCCGCAAGTAGACACGGATGCGCAAAGCCAAGCCTCAATCCCGCCATTGAACGACGATGACAGCTCAGCTGACTGCTTTCTTTCACCAAATAAGTGCAAAGATGCCTCTGATACTGATTCGGATACACCTGGTATTTCGACTCCTCGAAAACGAGCCAAATTCAACAGGCCAAATTCCAAGCTGAGGTCCGAAGTGTGTCTCTCCGAAGCTGCAGATTCCATTGAGCCAGCTACGAACGAGATACCTGGTGAACCACTGGCCAATGGAACATATCCCGAAGTTACGATTACCAAGTGCGAAGGAACTAGCGATGTTACTGAGACCACCAACCTCAATCCGGCCACAGAATCAGGCGCACACTCGTCTTCCACTACCGATTGCGACTCTCCCACGTCTCTTGTTGCAGATTATTCCCAACGCTCTTCAACATCAACAGCGGCAACTTCAGTGTGCGAAGCCCCGCTTCACGTAGAGACTGAGGATGGCACAGCAACACCAAAACCAGGAGCGACTCTCGCAATCACCGCGGATAACATCGAACGACACCTATTGAACGGTATCAAAGATGAAACTTCCGAATCATCTACTTCCCTCGAACGAGAAACCGATGAAAAGCAAGACGAGCCCGCCTCCGAACAGCGCAAAAAACGGAAATACACCAAAAGAAAATGGATCGTCCCATCCGTCGAAGCTGTCTCACGCGCCAGATTCCCAGGTGACTACACAAAAACCCACCTCCTCCTTGCCCAACCCTACGATCGCTGGGTCGACTGCCATACCTGCAACGCGTGGTTCGTGCAGAAAGACTCCTACCAGACCCGTCGTGAATGTCCCCGCTGCGAGCGCCACTCTATGCTGTACGGCTTCCGCTGGCCGAAAACCGACAGAGAAGGTAACTCGGATGATGAAGAACGTGTTATGGATCATCGGACAATTCACCGCTTCCTTTATCGGGAGGAAGAGGCGCAGATTTCCAGGAAGGATCGTGGTGTTAGTTCTGGAATTACGCCTACGCCGGAGTTATCGGATGCGAAGACTGAGACGGAGAGCAGTGATGTGAGTAAGGAGAAAAGGAACACAAGGGCGAGTAGGAGGAGTACTCGTGGGCTGAGGATGACTATGTGAATTTTGTGAAGGACGAATGAGTGTATGATGATATTTACCGGGCTTGGGCTGGCTTATTTGGATTGTTTTATACTGGGAAGTTGATAAGGAGTTTTAAGCGTGTTTGGGATCTATTTCTACATTCATTTCTTCATTTGTTTACCTTGTTTACCATTCATTGAGTTTTTGCATTTAGGGCCGGAATGCGCAATGTTTGAGCAATGGTTGGTTTTGTCATGTTTTTGCATTCAGTCTTATTTAGAGGTTCTATCTGTCGTATACACAATATCAATGATATCAATCTTATTCCAATGAAAATATTCGGACATGTCTGATACTAATTGGTGATTTATAGATCAATCATTATTATGTTGGTTCTCTCTGATTGTTATTTGCTCTAGTGTGTTACAGTCATATAGTAGAGGGTCTCTAGCAATGCACTACTGGAGTACGCTGTCTACCCAACAATGGATAAGGCTCCCGCTATGCCTTCAGATACCTCTCCGGAAGGTGTTTGGTGAGTCCGATGTCTTCCTCATCTTCTGGTCATTGATGACAGGCAACCGCACTGATTTCAGCGAGCCCAGCCATTAGGTGGCGATGGCACGTTTCAACCCGTTCTATAGTAAAGAATACCTTTGCAAAGCACTCGTCGACGACAACGCTCTTTAGGGAAACTGTAGGCTAATGGTCTGTAGTTGTAGCGATTCGACCTATACAATTCCCGTCGGTGCGTTCAATCCCCATACCCGTTAGTACAGGAATGTTTTGCATGTATGCGCCAGTGGGAGTCCTGGATACACTCGCATATCATTACAAAGATAGGAAGTGCGTAATAAAGATGTCTCCGTACCAAAAGTGCTCGTGAATCTGTAGAGACTCGATTCCCAGAAAGGACATCAGGTACTGGTTCGGTTGGAACTCATCGTTGCGGCACCAGTACAAAGCGTACTCTCCGTTCAGCTTTGTGGGTTCTTGTTTGTCCAAGCTGAGTACGCGATAGATATGCTCGAAATTGAAGTTGTGCCAAAACAATCGAAATCAGGAATGTACCAATCCAAGGGCTCTGGGCCGATGTAATTATTGGGACATTCGTAGAAAATTAATACTGAGAAAATGGTGTGCTTCTCCGTTGGCTGGGATTCTAAAACACTCCTTGGAGCGCACGAAGTCAAAAAGATGGCGATTTTGTTGTTGCTTTTTTTGATTGTGTCATGGATTCTGTCATCTTCTGTTTGCAAGTGCACATCGTGCAAGCGAGCCACCAGCAGCTGTAACATTTGCAGAAGACTCTGCCTATGTATGTCGTGGAATAGGAGGAGCGCTTGAGAGCTTCCCTTCATCAAATTTTGAATATCCTTGAGAGTGGTCGACAGGTAGAATTGGATGCGTGGGTAAACGTCTTGTGCAATGTGCCAAAGAGGGTAAATTCGTCTGTGAGAGGCTCTTGCCTCTATCTGTCTTTCTGCTCTTATACCGAGATAGGAACTGGTGACATAGCCCGCATGGCTTCTTGCTGCACCTTATGTACGAAAATGGACAATCGTTAGGAGAAACATGACTTTCAAGATGTAGAAGAAGCTGGATCTCGGCATGACAAGCATTGCTTATCTCATTCGTTCGGCCCAATACATCCTGAATCTGATTTTTTGTCGGCCGAGGCATTCTGTTATTCCTTGCCAGAGCGTGGATCCGTTCCTCAACTTCACCTCTCGTGAATTGTATACTAGTTAGTGCTGGGAGATAAACAATGCTCAGATGTGCAAATGACTTATGAAGCTGGATGGCAGTCTCTTTGAGCGCTTCGTATGCTGATCTTAGACGTCCCAAAAAGAAGTTTAGTTCTTCCCCTTTCTGCTTCGCGAAGACAGGTTTGCGAAGTTTGGCTCGTAGCGTAATTCGTATGCAATTGATATCATGCGCTGGAGTAGAGCGGAGGACTTGCCAGTTCAGAAGTACCCCAGGGTCCGATTTCCCAAGAATTTTTGAATCGGCGAGGAATTTAAGGAGTTTGGCATAATCGACGGGACTCCAAATAATAGCTACAGCGAGCCATGTAATTTGGTCGTGGAACCAAATGTCCGGCTCGCGGTCTTCCAAGTACCCATTGTATGTCTGGAGATCAAAGCAGCAGAGTAGCGATCTCGTCCTATGCACGTTCATAATTCTGTCTTTGTTAAGGGATCACATTGATGTAATCTCTCAGGGTGTCTTCTGCTATAGACCCCTCATTTATTAGGGTTTTGAAGACTAAGTTGTGTTTGTCGAAAGTAGCCTTGTTGTAGAGGGTTTTCAGGGCGAATTCTGTCCTTTTGTGTGGTATTACACACTCTCCATGGCGTGGCCGTCGTGGAAGATGTCGTTCGAGAAATTGTAGCCGGGGGATAAAGTTGCTGCGATGCGGGCGTCGATTAGAGTGGCCATTTTGCGGCGGAGGGGATTGTACTTGTATTTCGGGTCGGTGATCATCTTTGCGGTCAGGTCTTGAAGCTGTGTCTTGTTAGTTGTTAGTTGGACGTTGACTGCTTGAGTTGTTTATTGTGGATAACTGTACGACTCTTCGCGGAAAATGATGGTACTCGTAATGGTACTTAGTTGCCTTGGCTAGGCGTCTATTAGGGCTGAAAAACAGATGAAGATGATAATGAGATGACTGAATTGTTCTGAGAGATTTCGGTTCATGGCTATATACACGGGTATTCGTATTTTGTACTCAATGTCCCAACCCACTAACGCCGCATGATAATGTTTTAAAACTAATAATACACACATAATTGTACAACATGCAAGACTAGATCAAAGCCTGTCCGCGGAACATACCCTCGCGAACCTCCTTGACCACATCCTTGCGGTCCTTCTTCCCAACAAGCACGATACCACGACCGCGCTTACCCATACGACCCAGACGGCCTAGACGATGGATAAAGTCGATTGTCGTGTGAGGTACGTGGTACAGGATGACAGTCTTCACGGCCAAGGTATCTATACCCCGGGATGCTAGGTCAGTTACGACAAGGACCTTGGTGTTTGGCAGTCGGAATGAGCTCTGGCTAGCGGGTTGCTTTGATTCGGACTCAATGAAGGGGATCGCTTCTTGTTCCTTTCGGTCTTTCTGAGCTTGCAGAATTTCATCCGATGTTGGTGTAGGAGGGTTTGCTGTGAATTCGGCCAGAATCTCCTCTTGTTTCCGAGCATCTGAGTCACGGGACAAAGAGACAGCGTCGATGCTCTTTGATCGGAGGAACTGAGCAACTTCGTCTGCTTCCTCGCGCTCATTGACGAAAACGAGGATCTTCTTCACCTTGCTACTGGGGTCCATGTACGATGCAAATGGCCCCGTAGGTTCCGCGTCGCCCGCTTTGCCAAGGTGCCAGATCACATCGGCACAGGCCAAGCTGCGGTTGCCACGGTAGGGGTCTTTCTGGATGTCCACCACTCCAAGTTGGACACGACGGGGAATGGCGTGCAGATTAGGGGTCGTTAACCGGGTGATGTCTGGGTAACGCTTTCGAAGGACAGAGTCGAGACTCCTCGGGATCGTAGCGGAACAAAATATCAACTTTTTAAGGGATGGTGCGGCCTTATCAATGATTTCAGTTGTGGTTGGAGAAAATGAGCGGTCCATTAACGAGTCCGCTTCATCTAGAACAAGATGGCTGACACGGCTGAGGACATACGGATCTGTTTTGGCAATGGATGCAAGGAGATGAGGGGTGGAGACAAGGACGTCAATGCCAGCTGGGTTGAAGAGCACGTTCTTGATCCGACGAGGCGTGAGCTTGGACGATATCATCCCCGAGCGGAATTTGACTGTGTGTGAGAGGGCTTTGACCTTGGCGCCCACCTGGGCCACCAGCTCGGATGTTGGAACCAGAATGATCACTCGAGGTCGGCCGGCGTTGGACAGCGGAGCGACATCGGGTTCAATATCGAAAGCCTGGTTCTTCATCCTCTCCTCTTTTTCTCTAGCCTGTTGTTCCTCCATGAGCTTTTCCTCCAGTAGATCCTGAGCCTCTGCGCGCTTCACATGGTCGACCAACGGAATCAGATACGCCAATGTTTTCCCCGAGCCGGTTTCTGCCGCAAGAAGGTACTGATCGTAGCCTGGCTCAGTCTCATCGAACTTCTTTTTATGCTTCTGAATTTGCTCTTCCATCAGCTTCGGGATCGCTAAACGCTGAATCGGAGTTGGACTGATATCCATCATCCCGGGAAGAGCTTGCGAAAAGATCGATTCCCGGACGACAGGCAGGACTGGAAACTGGTCGAAACTGGTGATCTTCGCAAGCTTTTCTTTGATTGCCGTTCTCCGACCATACGGTACCGGTGACAATGCAGTCTGCATCTTCAATGCCTTGTATAACGGACTCTCTTTGTTGCTGCTCGTCTCTCCGGGATTACCAGAGCGCTTGACCTCCGCCTGGGATCTGGACCGGGGCGTTCCACGAATTCGAGCTTCGGTTTGGTTCATTCCAGCAAACGGACCCCGTCGTTCATCAGCACGTGTTTTCTTTAAGGAGGCTTTGGCGACATTGGGCGAGAGAGCCATCCGAGCTGCTTGACGGCGCATGCGAGCTGTGGCCATAGAGCGGGCAGATTGCCCTACCGGAGAGGTGAATGCATATCGGGGGAAGAGAGTAGCGCGCGTTTGACAGGCCAAGCACACGGGGCGAAGAGGCAGAGGCATGCTGCCGTAATTTCCAGAGATAATCTATACGGAAAAGCAAAGCGGTAGCAATGGGTCGAGAACCAGGTCTATCGGTATCAAGAAAAAATAAGGCGGTACAATATTGCCACTGACAGATCAGGACTAGTGCGGGAATATCGACACCTGACCCGTGAGGCATTAATATCCTGAAACATGAGGCAGAAATAAGCTGCAGTTGCCATGGCGACTCCCGGCAAGCAGAGTGACAGAACAGCAGCTCGCGTCGTGCTTCAACTACTGGAGATAATAATAATAATGCTGCTTTCGGTGTTTGTTGTCCTGCATCTTCATTCTTGATCTTCTTCTATTCATTGCATTTCCTCTTCTTACTATTCTTTCCCTCGCTTGATTCTTTATCGTTTTTTTTTTTTGGTTGTTATTGTTGACAAACTCCCACTATCTTTCTATCTTTCCGGCTTCATTTGTGACGTATCCCTGCATTTCTACGATTTTACGACCCTGAGAGAGAAAGATCGCTGAAGAGATAAAGAAATCCTCCGAGTATCGATAACTGCAACCATTGTTCCGTCCGGATTCGGATCGCTGCTTAAGTCAGGACAACAAAGGTGGGTTGGACAAAGCGATCTATCTCCTAGGAGACATATTTCAACCCCTTGAGTCGGAGATTTTTTTATATATATCTGCTCAGTTGCGAGGGAGACGGAACGAGGTCTTTGCTGACACATCCGACTCATCACAGCGTGCTTCTTTGTTTCCTCGTGGCTTTCCTGTCTGGGATATTGAGTGTTATATCAGGATGTCCAATGGTGCTGTTCAGCGGCCGTTATCCGAACTGAGTCCAGTGGCTCAAAGAAGAAACTCTCCTAGCTGGAACCCAAATACCAAGGTAAACACTGCCGGTGATATTTGGTTCTTGTTGGCAGATGCTGACTCGGGTAGCAAATGTTGAAAAACAATTCGCCAGACAAGCCCGCCTCGCTGCGTCTTTACTGGCAGGGTCGCGACTCGTCTGAGAACCAGGCTCCTTATGACCCCGACGCTCCTCACAAACCATCGAAGCGGCCGTCTGTCGAGAATCTGAAGCGTGTTGCGCGGGTGAGGAACAGTCACATCTTCCGTGATCGCAACCCCGAGTACGACCCCTCCCAGGTAGACGTCCCACAACGACCTCTTGCAACCAACAAGTCCCCTGAGAAACAACAGACGACGGATCCGCAGACCAACAATGCGAACGAAAGTCCACGGCCACCTTCACCCGCCAAATCATCCCTCTCCAGAGCTAGCCGTTTTGGCGTGAAAGGTGGATTCGACCCGGAGAATGAGATCTGGTCCGACCCCGATGGTCATCGTCACGCCAAGAGCGTGACTTTCGATGCCGCTCCTCCCCAAGTGAACGAATACGAGATGACGACTCCCGATCCCTCTGTTTCTGCTGCATCAGACTCTCGTGACGGTAGCTATGACTCGGAAGAAGAGGAAGAGGAAGACGAGGGTGACATCAGTTTCGAGCGCGAATCATCTGCAGAGCATGATGACAGTTTCGACGCTTCGCTGGAAGATACTGAGAAGACCCCTGTCGTGTTGCCTGAGGAATGGCGATACGGACATGAAGATGAGGATGAGCCCTATACAGAGGACGAAGAGGATGCAAGTCACAGCCCTGAGCCTCGTCCATCTTCGCGCCAAGAGCCTTCCCGGCCGCACTCTCGTGTTGAGTCGCTTGATTCAAACGGGGAGCCTCGACCTCTTCCACCTCTTCCTTCTGTGATGCGCTCGCAGGCGAACCAGTCCTCTCCGGGCAAGTTTACCACAACCGCTCTCGAACTGGGAAGCGGTAGGCAACGAACCCTACCATCTCCTCCTGGCCCTGCGACGTACAGCAAATCCGACATTACCGGCTTCAAAAACTCGACAATGTCCTTGGAGGACCGGTTGCGTTTGATGATGATCCAGGACGAGAGAAAGGATGAGAAGCAGCCAGAGGACAATGAGCCTGACCAGGAGCCCGTTAAAGCAGACAATGAACGTCACGAGGATACCAAAGACGAGGTGAAGCACCAGGACGATGTCGAACCCGAAAAAGAGAAAGAAGATGCAGCGAAAGAGCCTGACGTCTTCACCCCTCCTCGTATCTCTAGAGATTCCATCTTGCGCGACCTTCGAAAAGGCGATGACTTTTATGACGACGATGATGACTCGTACATGGAATATGATCCGGACGTCCCTCTCCCGTCTCTTGAGGACAACGATGATGGCGAGTATGACACTGATAGTGTGATAATTAAGGAGGAGGACACCAGTGAGCTTTATGACATCCCCGAGTATTATGAGAACGTGCCCTCCAAGGACTCCTCGACGAAAGATATTCAAGGGAAGCTGCTTCACGACGAGTCGAGCCATTACTCCCTCCACTCAGCAGGAGCAGTCGATGCCCACTCGCCACCTGTTGAAGAACCTGAAGACCGCAGCTCTACCCCTGTTCCGGCCCCCGCCGAGCAAAGCGAAAAATTAGAGCACCATGAGCACCATGAGCCCCCTGGGCCTTCTGAGGAGACTCAAGAAGCCTCTGAGAAGGAATCTTCCATTGATGCTCAAAATGAGTCTGAGCGGGTGCGACCATTTTCTGCATTTGATATGCGGCCTGCTTCTGCGCTTGATGTCAGGCCTGATTCTGCACTCGATAGCCGACCGGTCTCCGCACTCGACATGGCTTCTATCCGTGAGACCTTGCAACGCCCGGGTACTCCGGAGCCCAGTGGCTCGCCGGTCTCAGAGCCTTCGACACCAGATTCAGTCATCCGCCATCCTATTGAAGATGACGACATGAGCGACGTTTCTGCGGATGAGAGTGTAACTGATGAGAGCGTGCCTGATCCCATCGCTACGATCAAGGCCCCAGGAACTGCTCTCAAGACACGGCCATCATTGACACCGGCTGACCTTGAACAAATGGCAGCCACTCGACGCAAAGTTAGCGGCCCTCAAGCATTCCGCTTGCCGTCTCTGAGCAAGCACTTGTCCAATGACTCCCAGCATTCGAACCACGACGACGAAGCGCAAGTATCCGAGGACGACTCGAACAATTTGGCTCCCCCCTCCCCACCCAAGGACACCCAGCGGCAGAGTAGTCTCGTGAAATTGGATATCCCATTCAGCATCCAGGAAGAAAGCCTCGGCTTTGGTTTGGACAGGGAATTTGATCGTGTTATGGAAAACCAAAAGGTTGCGTTTGAGCAAGCCCTCTCCAAGTGTTCCTCATTTCGACCCTTAGCAATCACCCACACCCAGGACCCCTTTATTTCTACCCATGGACCCCAAACCAAGGACCCAACAGCCCTAAGCCACGTTCGTTATGAAGTGTCAACTGCTAACAATCCTACTCCCAAGCAGAGAGGTTACCTCATGCGCCAGAACACGAAGGTCATTGTTGCCAGTAGCCACAACGAGGAAGAGACAGCCACCACCCCTGGCGAAGCCGCCACCGAAGCCCGTTTGTCGAGGGTCCCCGGTAATTCGAACCGCAAGCCCAGCCAGCAGACATGGACGACGGTACCCTGGAACAGCCAGCGCCGCCGCTCCAGCATCCGAACGCCCAGTGGTATTAAGAAGAAGCCCGCTCCAGGTGCTGTCCCCCCTCTGCCCGGTCAATCTAGCAATGTTCAGGAAACGGCAACTGCAGACGAAGTCGAACCCGGATTGAATGAGGCTTTGGATGAGGGCGAAGAGCGTGGCCGATTGTTCGTGAAGGTCGTTGGACTTAAGTATTTGGATTTGCCAATGCCTAGAGGTAAGTTTCTCTGACCTGAGAATGATTGGTTTGGGTCGGCTGACAATATGCTAGGCGAGAGATCGTACTTTGCCCTTACGCTTGACAACGGTCTTCACTGCGTTACCACTGCTTGGTTGGAGCTCGGGAAATCTGCGCCGATTGGCCAGGAATTCGAACTCATCGTCCAGAACGATCTTGAATTCCAACTGACCCTCCAGATGAAGGTAGATGAAGAGAAGATGAAGGCGCCAGAAATCGCTCCTCCATCCCCAGCAAAACAGAAGGCATCAACCTTCAGCCGCGTCTTCGCCTCTCCCCGCAAGCGCAAGGAGCTCGAAATGAAGCAGCAGCTCGTATCCCAGCAGCGCAAGAGCCAGGACGTCAATGCCGGTGTTTGGGACCGTCTGAGGACGTTAATCGCGCCGGATGGTAGCTTTGGTCGCGCCTACGTCGCGCTTAGTGACCACGAGAAACACGCCTTCGGACGCCCTTACACGGTCGATATCGCATGCTTCAACGAATGGGCCACTGAAGAGCAACCCAGCAGTGTGAAGAGCAAGAAGAGTACCTCCAGTAACTCTTCACAGCGGCGTCCTCCTTACAAGATTGGTAAATTGGAGCTGCAGTTACTGTTTGTGCCTAAGCCCAAGGGTGCGAAGGATGAGGACATGCCGAAGAGCATGAACTCATGCATTCGAGAGATGCGAGAGGCGGAAAGCGTCTCAACTCGCACTTTCGAAGGATTCCTTTCCCAGCAGGGTGGTGATTGTCCGGTAGGTTCTCGTTATTTCAGTAATTATCTGACGTATTTGGCTAACTTTCGTGTAGTACTGGCGCCGTCGGTTTTTCAAACTCGTCGGCTCCAAGTTAACCGCCTACCACGAAACAACCCGCCAACCCCGCGCAACGATCAACCTCTCCAAGGCTGTCAAGCTAATCGACGACCGATCCTCCCTCACTCAGCGCGAAACCTCAACACGCGGCGGTGGCCGCCGTAAATCCGCCTTCGCCGAAGAAGAGGAAGGCTACATGTTCGTCGAAGAAGGTTTCCGCATTCGCTTCGGCAACGGTGAAGTCATCGACTTCTACGCCGACAGCGCAGCAGAGAAGGACGGTTGGATGAAGGTCCTCGCCGATTCCGTGGGTAAGGGTTCCTCGTCCAGCGGCAGCGTAGCCAAGCCTTGGACAGACGTTGTTCTGCGAAGGGAGAGGAGTATGAAGGCTAGACGGCAGCCCAGTGGTGCGCAGAATCCTGCGCCGCCGACTCAGGCTCCGCCCGTTCCGCCGATCAAGAATGATATTGGGGCTCCGCCTTCTACGTCTGCGGGAGTGCCGGCGCCGGCGCCGGTTCCTTCAAGGCCGAGACATAAGCATACGCAGTCGCAGCCTGAGGTGAGGGGGTTTGATGCGAGACGAGCGAAGACCCGTTCGTTAATTTTTTGAATGAGCCTTGGTGGAAGATAACATGTTCCGGTTGTGAGTTTCGTTCCGGGTTTCTTTGTCTATTCGTTTTTTTTTTTTTATTATTTTGTCAGTGTCATCATAAGCGTTTCGTTTCTCGGTTTTCCTTGTTTATTCTTTTTCTGAGCATATTGGTTTTGTCGTTTTCTTCATTCTTAATATGTCGGATTTCTATGCGTCGGTGCTGGTGTTTCAAATTTCGTCTTCACTTTTGCTTTGTCCATGTCTAGCCTTCGTGTTGAATCTCTTTCCTTGTCTTATTTTCATTTTGTCTGGGCTTTGGAAACGGACGAGGATGAAGTATCCCCAAGCGAAGAATTTCCCATACTTCATTCCCGCTGTCTGTACGTACAGCTAACGATATGTAACGCCTTTCCTTGTCGGTAATCCAGTGTTTATTTTGCTATCTATCATTCTTTAGCTTGGATTGATACAATAAAAGTTCATATTCAGATCTTGTTTAATTATTTAGATCGGGCGACTGCACGTATAGTTATATATACCACGTAATTAGGAACTGTAGAACCAATATTGCTAGAAATGTATTCAACTTTTAATCTATAACAGAGTTAAGACAATCAACCACCTTCCTCACCATCACTCTCATTCTCCGATTCAATCGCCGCCAGAGCTTCTCTCTGAGATATCCTCCCCGTTTTATTGCCCTCAGCCCGTGCATCACCGGTAGTGTTAGGCTGCAGGCTGGGTTTGGCAGCTGCAATGCCGCCGGATGTCACGTAGAGGAATTCTTCCTGCGAGAAATGGTCGATGTGGTTGAAGAAGGATGAGAATCTGCAGCTTGTCAGTTTGTTATGTCTAATAAAGGAGAATGTTTGGTTGACTCACGCATTCGTCTCTTCCTCCTCACGGAAAATACGGTCATAGATCTCTCGCTGTTTAAACTCGATAATCTCAGCCTCGTGCTTGCTGAAATCAATAGCCTCGCGGCCCAAATCCGCCGCTTTCTTATTATACGAGTCGAATACCGGACGCTCCAACAAAAGACCCAACCCGGGGGCCTTAGGTATCGCGATCTTCGTGTTCTCATACGACTCCTTCATCCGTTCTGGATCCGCACCACACCGTACAACCATAGCTGCCATCGCGACCATCTTTCGAATCTGGTGCATCATGAAACTCTGTCCGTGGACCTTCAGACTGAGCCATTCAGTGTCGTTGATGATGATAGGGTTGCGGTTGAGGTTGAACGACTTGATGTAGCGTTTTGCAGAGGGGTCTCTGTGCTGTTTCTGGATGGTATAGTTGAAGAAGTTCTTTGTGCCGACGTATTGGTCTAGAGCGACTTGGATGCGGTCGAGGCGGGATTCGGGGATCCGGTAGGCGCGTTTTGCGCGGAGGTATGCGGCTTTAACGGCTTTGGTTATGGCGATGGCTTCGCGGCGACGGGACTCTTCGGCTTCGGTGAGTTGGGGTTTCTTTTCCTCGGAGGGCTCTTGGGTTTGCGTTTCTGTAGGAGCGGTGGCGCTTTCTGAGGAGTCTTGCGATTCTTGTTTGTCTTCGGCCTTTTCGTTGATGTGGAGGGCTTTCTCGACTACTGTTCGGATGTCCTCAGGTACACCTTCGAGAATCGGCTTGATGTACTTCTCGTCAACGTCCTCCCAGAAGCCCTCGACCTCAGCTTGTCTCTCCTTGTACTTTTCGAGATCCCCCTCTTTCTCCGCAATCTCGACCATCTTCTTCCCCAAATACGTACTATGATGCGGCGGCAAGAAGCAATGGCTGGGGATCAAGAACTCGTAGACTCGAGAATCGCACATGTGGTAACAACTGAAACTCTTGCTGGCGACTTCGATACCCCATACCCGGATCTGGGGGCTGAGGTGTGAGTTGATCTTCTGCACGATGTCCTCGTCTTCCACAATCATTTTGAGCGAGATGACGTTGCCGGAGGCGTGGACGCCTTTGTCTGTGCGTGCGCATCGGACGAAGGACGATTTCTTGGGGTCTGAGGCGTTGGCTTTGGAGATTGCGCCTGCTGCGACGAGGGCGGGGAAGAGTTCTCCTTCGATTGTCTTGTGCTCGGCGCTCCTGTAGACATATACATATTAGCTTCCTCCAATTGAGCACAAAACAGAAAAAAAAAAAAAAAAAAAACGTACAGTTGCATCCCATGATACCCAGTCCCCGAATAACCAAGTAGCACAGCAGCCTTCTTTTTCGGTCGCCGCTGCTCATTCTCAATATCCTCCTGCGAGAAATTCGTCGCATAGATCGGGGTATCAATCTCCTCGCCCTGCTCGATCTTCTGCTTCTTCCTTGCATTAATCTCGTCATTACGCGCTCTCTTGTCTAGATTTTGCCGACTTGCTTGGTTAGTTAATGACTTGCCCTCTCAATTTCCCTGAGGACCACGTAGCATACCTCCATTCGTTCCGGCCCATATTCCTCTTCTTACGCTTTCCACCAGCTTCTTCTCCTCCCTCCACTCTTCCGGGGTTATTGTCCATTCTGCCTCTGTGACTGCTCGGTTCTTGCGGGGGAATTCTCCGAAATGTCTGCGAGCGCTGACTGTCGCAACAACGGTTTTCGATTGGAAATGCGCTTGACGATAGAAAACGGAATCTCGCGAGATTGAAGAGATTCCAGATAGGGACTGGCGCAGAATCGCAGAGACACGCATGAAGATCGAGCAAAAATTCCGCCATTCTAAAAAGGGCGTTGCTTTTCGGTTCTCGTTGGTCGACATCGGGCTGCGCTATACTACATTGGGAATATAATTAATGCCTCAGGTGTTAATCACGTGACTTGTTTCAGATCGGCATTCCGAGCTTCGATTCCAGACTTCACTTTGCTTACTCTCGTTTCGCTTTCTCTTTATTTCTTTGTACAACTGGCAGACCATATTTGGTCTGCGGGAAGGTATTAATAACGCCCCGAATCGCCGCGAAATCCCGTTCTTTTCTATACAGCTTCGCTGCTGTCGGAATCGAAGGATGTTGCTCTTCCTCCGCTAAGCTTCAGACCGAGGGATACCAGCTACCAGGAACTTTTCTCTCGCTTTACAGACAGATAATTTGAACGAGATCATCAGAAAGAGGGACATTGTTACCCAGATATACCATATCTGCGCAATGGATCTCGCAAACACTCTCATCCGGACAGTCGTCCGCACCTTCTACGAGACTCGCCACATCCTCGTGGTTGATGCGCTTTTTATTCACTCTGTGTATGTGCTGGGATTACATGGGCTTAAATCTAACGGAATTAACACTGACTGTCATCACCAAGTCTTCACGCCGAAGATCTTGCATTCCTTCTAGGCATGCAGCAAAAAGACCTCCGCAAGCTCTGCGCAAAACTACGCGAAGACCGTCTGATCTCCGTGTATGGCTATTATCCACCGGACATGCTCACTCCGATACAGCTTGGCTGACAGGAAGATACCCGCAGTAATACACGAGCTGAGATTCGTGATGGCGCGACTCGTCCAGTCAATCGTGAATACTACTACATCCCTCTCCACCCGGTCGTCGACGCGGTCAAGTTCAAAATCTCCAAATTGACTTCGACAATCAAAGCGCAATACACACCAAGCGAAGAACGGAAGGAATACATCTGCTTGCGATGCAGCTCTGAATGGACAGAACTCGACGTGCTGAGTCTCGTTGGTGAAGAAGGGTTTGAATGCCAGAACTGCGGAGCCGTCCTCGAACGAACAGAAGACGTGAAAGGTGCGGACGGGATCGACCGAACAGGGCATGAGAAGAACAGCAAGCTCATGGCCCAGCTTGACGGAATGTTGAAATTGCTCAAGCAAATTGACTCCGTCGAGATCCCACCCAACGACTTCGACACAGCCTGGGACCACAAAGTCGACGTTGTCCGCAACCAAGCCACCCACCCAACCCGCACTGCAGTCGTCGTCCCATCCAAACAACAAGAAACCGTTCGCGGCAACGCCAAAACCGACACAACCGCCCTCGAAATCTCCCTCACCTCAAGCGAGGAAAAGAGCGCCGCGGAACAAGCCGAAGAAACAGCTCGCAAAGCTGCAGTCGAGCAACAAAACGCCCTCCCTGTATGGCACACCCACTCTACCGTCTCGACCAATGCCGGAAACGTCGGCGTCAAGACAGAAGAGGGCGTCGACATCAAACCGGAGATCAAAGGAGAAGAAGAGGACCAGAAACCCTCCGCCGATGCGCTGGACGACAAAGTCGCTGCATACTATGCGGAAATGGCCCGCGAACAGGCCCTCCAGGCACAGGCAGAAGCCAGCAGTGCAGAGGAAGACTCGGACGAATTTGACGAGTTCGAGGATGTTGGCGTCTCTGGCAGTGGGTCTGCGACGCCTGCTGTTGGTGGTGGTGGTGGTGGTGGTAGTGCTGCTCCAGTACCTGCCAGCAATACAACAGCTACTGGCATCAAGCGTGAGCTCGATACAGATACTGGCTCTAGCATGTCTAAGACGGAGTCCGTTACTCCCGCTGCGGCTGATGAAGGCCCAGCGGCCAAGAAGGTCAAGGCTGAACCTGAATCGGAAGTGAAGAAGGAGGAATCCGATGAGGATGAGGAGGAATTTGAGGATGTCTAACAGGCGACTTTGAACAAAAAATGCTCTATCTTTCATGAAAATGGGGTAAATATCATGGCGCTGGCCGCCGGATGAAGAGAAGCCACGAGGTAAGGTGATATAGACCAGATGGATGTTTGAGCTGCATTGCATTCATAAGTAATCCAAATCCGATGTAGAAATATGTACGAGTATAATATCAAGAACTCATAATAGACCCTCGTGTATTCAATTCCTTTTGAAGGGCCCGGTCCATTCAAAATTTCTATCCATGTGCCCTACCCTACCCTATTCCCAAACGGTTCCCCAGCAACAACCGTGGCCATCTAAAAAGCAGTACACAAACAATCCCCGATTAATTAACACATGAGACGAAATAGACTAAACAGTAAAAAAGTAAGAGATGTCGAAGGAAAGAACTAGAATCTTCCCGAGACGGGCACAACTGAACGGAAAACGCCGGTCCATGCAGAAGTAAATCCGGGACAAAAATCTCATCATAAATTCGTCGCTCATATGTCAAGACATCACCACAACACCGTGGGAATCAATCATGGAGAACCGATGTCCTCAGAGTCACTGGGCATAACTAAGTCATTCTCCCATTCATTGGGCTCTGGAGAAGGCATATCAGACTCTGGGGGACCCAGGTTAGACGGTGAATGAGAAGACATGAAAAGGATACGTACCTGAAACCAACTCCTCGGGGAGATCGGAGGCGAGTTCTTCGATGGCTGTAGTAACCGCTGTAAGTGTCAGTCAACCAGGATCACATGTCTGATCAGAGAAATGGGTAACTTACTTTGCGCCTGGTGTACCAACTCCTGATCCTCCTCACTATCACTGAAATATGTGGCCAAACAGTGGTCAATAACGGCCTTGATTGCCTCAATGACATTCGCTTCAACCGTTTGTCCCGGAGTCGACAAATAAGTCTTCCTCAGCTTGTCAACAGATACTTGCACCAGTTCTCTAGCAACCTCAGTATGGCGGGACTGCCAATCTCCACCAATCGCCTCGCTTTCTCCAGTAAACAGTATCTGGCGCAGGACTTCCAGAGTCATGTTCCTAACCGCCCTCTCGGGGTAAATGAGCAAAGTCGGGGCCCAGTCTGGAATTTTATCGAGCAGTTGTGATAAGAACCAAGCCTGGTTGAGACCAAGCCGATCATTTCGGAGATTCAACATGTTCGTAAAGAAACCTAGGTGGGCTGCCCCTCCACTGCCATTGATCGACTCAACGCCCTTAGCAACATAATCTATCATGTAGATAATGTGCTCCTCATCGGGACTTCGACGACAGAGATGCAAGGTAGCCTCCAAAAATGGTGCGCAGAAATCCGCAGGCTCAATTCTGAGACCATCTTCCAAAACCTGGCAGATTGGTTCCATAAGACGGGCTTCAGGCTCCGCGTCCAAGAACACGCCAAATATGTCCATAGTCGCCTGAGGATTGTCGTTCTGCTGGAGGATCTTCTTAATCACTACCAGTTCCCTGTTCTTTCCAAGTGGGCGAATGAAGTTATTTTCCACCACGTTCAGCGGGTATCTGCCATCTGGCAGTGGCAGTCGCTCATCGTCGACTGTCGGAGGAGCAGCAAGATCGATATGTGATAGCAAGTTGAATAAAAGGTCGGCGAGTTTCTTGTGCGAAAACCGACGGCCTTTCTCGAGGAGTCTGGAATAACCCATGTACTGCCGCTTCAACCTCTTCGGGTCTTCTCGGTCAAGCCAAACTATTTCCAAGCATTTGAGCAAAAATCCGCCGTCGAGTAGCACTCCCACCTCGTAAGTCCCGAAGCTGGCAAGCAAAACCAGGAATTCAAAATAGTCATCCCACGAGCGGCTAGCTGTGTGGAGAATGGGCCACTGAGACTCTAGCATATTGACAACATTTTCAAAAGCATCAATGTACAGTTCTTGCCATCTCTCTTTCTCTGCAACAGATTCTGTACCGTCTCGCAACTCCCGAAGTTTCGCAAGAGCGGCTGCGATGAGCCTGAGTGAGCTGCTGCGAACAGCAGCATGAGGGCTCTTCAGAACTAAATTGCGAATGCTGGCCGGATGTTCCACAACCCATTCAAGGACCCGGTATGCGCCCATCGGAAGTTCCGTGATCATTTTGAAAACTTCAGACACAATTGCATCCAGGCCCACAGTATCCTTGGACCTCGATATCAACTGCTCTACCGTATCCAAAGCAATAAATGCCGTGGACCTGACCAACTGGGAGTTTGTGACTGTTTTCGAATCAGTCAAATCGTGAAGCCGATCAAGAATATATTGAACAAAAAGGGTGTGGTATGGATCCAGCAAGCAATATGTCCGGATGAAAAGCTCATTGTCCATTGCGATGTGATTTTTCAGATCCAACGGCACTGGAACGCTGACTGGGATATCATTGTTGGCCGGCTTGTAGGCAGCTCTGACAGCATTTGCGCTAGAAACGCGTTGATAGAATAGCATGTAAGCGTTCCAGACCTTGTTGTATCGAACATTGTTAGCGTTGGTCTGAAACGATCCGGTGGGGCCTCCAAAGCACTGATCTGGAATCTTCGATTGGTCGAATCTGCTAACATCCGAATCGTTGAATTCAACCCACGGCCCTGGCGATGCAGATGTGGGTCTTTGGCGGATGTATGAGTAATAGTGGCCAGACTCAGCTGTGCCACTGTGCACTAACACACCAACAAGTTCAAAGAGATCCTGCTCAACTTCGGTGTTTTGCTCAGAGAGATATTCAACATTGAATGGGCTCATGTCAATATGCTCAGGGAACTGGAATTCATCGTTGATTTTGTTACGAGTCATTGTGACCATATCAAAATCAAACCGTTTCAGATGAAAGATAAGATTGTCCGGGACATCTCTCAAACAAGCCCTAGACTGAGTTAGTAAATGAAGACAAAAAGAAGCACCGTAGCACTTACCTCTTGACAGCATCGACATGGCGTCCGCATGAGGTGCACGAATATTTATTGTCTTCGACAGTTAGAAGAGACCCTGTTGTTCGCATGAGCATAGGGAACTCACCTCCTTGCATGATCTCTCCTTCAACATAGGCCTGCAGGCTTTCTTCAAGACTCGCCTTGCCCTTGATATCACACTGGATGGCAGAGAAAGGCTCCAGCCGCTCGGAGATATGCGTACACTCTTTGGATTTGATCTGCTGGACCAATTGTCCGCCGTAGAACGTCCGGAATTTCTTCTTTTCCTCTGCGTCGACGATTTGTGCTTCCCATCTATCGAATAGAAGATTATAGAACTCATCAACATCCATCTGGATGGTGACATCGATCGGCTCATTATCATAGGTCCGGATGCTGTCGACCAAGCCCTGGGGATCAACACTCTTGAGCCATGTTTCTTGCATATGCCCGAAAAGTTTCTTTGTCTCATCCAGGAGTTTCTGCGAGGACTCGGGTTCGGTTATCTGAAGCTGCAGCATAAAGTCACGGAACCCGACATTCATGAACAGTTGCGTTAACAGGGAGTTCAGGTAACATGTGTTAGAGAGGTTTTTGAGTCCTGCATAACCCTCTGCGGATCGAATCATCTTCTGACGGTCAAAACACCAAGCTGGGGAATACGTGTTGTCTCGTGGAATAACGTCCTCCAAAAGATTCACCACCTTTAAGTAATTCTGATCGTCTTTGATGAGCAGCGTCAGTGTCTTGTAGAGCTCTATACGCGTTTGATTGTGCATGACCGGAACTCGTGGAACAATGGCTGAGTCACCAGAAGACGTTGACAAGTCCGGGAAAAGGTATCTGTCAAACAACTTCTCGGTGAGATCGAAAGTGTCGACCGGGATATTTCTAGAGTGCGCGCGATCCAGACATGACCACAGGAGCCGAGTGAACCCTAAGAGGAGGTAATCTACGGGCTCTCGTCCGACAAACTAAATATTTCATCAGCATGATGCAAATTTCATCAGCCTCAAGCAGGACATACCTCTTCAGTCTGATGGTCCAACATGACGGTGCTCCATTGCTTGAGGTACTCATTATATTTCAGTTCGCGCGAAGGTTTTTCAGCAACCGAGTGGAAGACCAGAAGGGCGACTTGGAAAAACTCCTGAGATCCATGTGCATGATTGAGAGTTTCTGGCAAGATTCGTGCAAAAGCCTCCCAGATCGTTTCAATGATGTCGACTTTGGCAGAGTTCTCAGGAGCTGTTGACTGCTGGTCTCCAGAATCTTCGATCTTATGAAGCAGTTTCAGGGGAGAGCAGATCAAAGCAATGTTCTCGGATATTTCTTTCCGAATAGGTTGGCGACTCTCATCTAACAGTAGCGAGAAGAGAAGCTGATCAAATTGGGTTTGTTGCTTGACCGCGTTCCAGAAGTCATGGTCACGCATGGAACCTTCAATCAAAACAGCAAATGAATTACAAATTAATTTCTGTACACCAGCTTCGATGAGACTGGTAGACGGTACGTGGCGCCCAACATCTATGAAATGGAGAAGTTGCTTAATCAAAGGTGTCGGGTCAGAAATCACGGACAAATCATCCGCAGGAGATGATCTCGCTAATACCTGGTTAGCAAGCTCCGACATTTCTGTGCATGCACTTACCAAGAAGGGCCAAAAGGAAACACTCGACAAGGCTTGTTGCGAACAAAAGCTTCGTGGGACTGTCTGTGAGTGACACCGACATTTCAGGGCGCATGGAAGCGCCAACCAAAACACGGATACTGTGAGAGACAAATTGCGGATCTAACGAGGACTGGAGGGGGTATTACATGTTAGCACCTCAAGCAGGGAATGGATTAAGCACCGACTCCTACCTTAGATTCTGCTTCCCTAAGCAACGTTGAAAGGGCCTTCATCGAATAAAGGAAGATGTATGGCTTTTCCATGGGGAGCATATCCTGCTCTGTTATATTAGGGGACCTCACGAGCGCTAGGACACGCTCCTGTGGTGGAAATACCACAAGGAAATCATATATCTGACAGGACTGTAAGCATATAATGAATGGGAGAAAGCTACTACTATGAGGGGACCGTACCTCTCGGGCCAAGTGGTCATCAAGGTTTAAGAGATCGTAAAGGTCATCAAAATGCTTGAGCACTTCAGAATCCACGGGTGTCATGGATTGGCTCCTATCAAACGATGGTACCACAGAACTGTCCGCATCCCTGCGAATGAGCAGCATCCCTGAACGGAGCTTCTTATCTCGGAGTGTAAGGTTGGACTTTTCCGATAGATCAACCGTCTGTCCACCATAGATGGTCCTGAATTTGGTGAAACCCGTAAGCTGTGTAATCTTGTCGATGAGTTCGGAAGCAGTAGAAAGGTCTCCAATGCGGAATGTATTGACTGTCGATTGAGCACCACCGTCGAAAGACTGATATCGGAATTCGATCGGCTCGCCCTTCATGGGCGCCGCGGGTAACTCTGACGGTGACCTTTGCGTTGGACTGTATTGAGGACGGTTTCTCAGTCCTTGCAACAGTTGGCGGAGGAAAAGCAATGAGCGGCTAAAACTCAGTTCTGCAGAACGGACCTCATCTTCAGTTGCTGGTGTCACCATCGCTTCGGCCAGTCCATCAGGCGTATGGTGGTGGAATGATTTGAGCTTCGTAGCAGCTGATTTCAGCTGTTCCACACAACGGTCAACTAGGCCAACGTGTGTAGCTTCAACGGCAGACCGCGGCGCCATTTTGATCACGTTGTGGTCGAGATACACCTCAATCGCGAAGTTCGTTGCACTCGTCTCGATCGATCCCGGAGGAGCAGTGAGTATGAAATTCCAGATCCGGTCCATCCCCGGAATAATAACCACTTCATTTTCGTTGGCAATCGCTGGAGGATTAAAGCGGATCTCATAAATTATAGTCTGCTTCGCGAATGCAAGTACCTCCGGTGTATAGTCGCTCGGGGACAGTTCTGGGACAAATTCGTGGATACAACGCTCTATAAACGGGTTTCTCTTGAAAGCATGGTTGGTCAGTCCACACAGCATATCCCACAATACTCGTCTTCCTTGTTGAACGAGTGCCGTTGACATGAACACCTTTTTCCATAACATGTCACCAAGATCTATTGAAATGCTGTCTGCGGCTTTGTCGATGATCCGAGCAAGCATATGAACGCGTGACATAAAACCATTTCGAGAAAAGGAGTCTGTGAAGTCCGTTTGGTTCGTATCCACGGCACGAGCGATTTCGTGTATCGCCAGGCGGGTCAGATCGAACTCAGTGGCTAGCTTCCGCATTTCATGAGGATCCTGGCCGGTGAGCAAGGCATTCAAAGCCTGTACACTGCCCACGGCAAATTGATTCATTTCAGCAATGTCTTGGATGCAGCGCTCATACATCTCCATTTTATCTGTCTCGTCAAGTCCGGCGACACTAAACTTGCTTAACTGTGAACCCGCGAACTGCTGCAGGATAGCCTTGTGTTCCACAGGAACATCTCCAACCGCGGTGCTTTCACGAATTAGGCGTACGCAAAGGCGCAGAGGGATGGCATCAACGTGCAAAGTGTCCATAGTGTCGAGACTGTTCCGTTGATCATGTTTCTCCCGAATCTGGTGGAATAAATGGTCACAGAACTCGACCATTCGTCCGTCAAAACGGTTCAGTGGAAGTTCAAGTAGTTTTGAGCAGACATTGAGTAGTACTGGCGAATTGGACGGGTGTACGGGGAATGTCTTTGTGAGCATTCCCAGAACTTCAGACACAGTTCGAGAATCTTGGCTTTGGGTCACTGTCTTCCAAATCATGTCTGTATCGAGGCCGGTGTAGGTAGACGTCAGGATCAAGAATCCGAAAATGTTACCGCTCCTACTGATTAGCTGCGGGTGGGAGTCGATGCCCACGACATATTCAACGATCTTACTGTCCCTTAGAAATTTGACCAGGTACGGAACGATCGGATGCTCGAGCCCGGAAGGAGCATTCTGTATATGTTGCCGCCATATGCTGACCAAATCCGATTGCATCGTTTCTATACCGTGTACCCTGAGTTCCATCCGCCCGTCCGTTATGTGCTTCTTCAGGACACCGAACTTCCAGCCATAGTGTATAATTAGGGAGCATTCATCGGGACTAGCATCTTCAGGTAAGTCTATTGACAAATAATTTGCCAATCTTGATTGAAAGGCGGGATCGGGCACGGACAGGGCGTGGTAAGTGAACGAGATCAAACGAATCATAGTTTCACTGATATCACTGGTAACCCAAGGTGTCTTTTTGGAGATGTGCATCTGATACTTCTCATCTGCGGCCCGGACGAGACCGTAGACCGCTTGAGCGGCTCGCGCGCACACCGGCGAGGCAATAAGCGCATCATCTGCTCCATATTTTCTTCGCTCAATTCCCGACTCCGCGAAATTATGTGCAACAGTTAAGACTGATATCAACACATGGGACAAGTAAGAATATCGGTGGATAACGGGGAGGATACAGGATTCGAGCTCTGATAACCGTCGCATGGCATCAAGTGGGGGAGCCGCAAGCTTGTCGTTGAAACGGGAAACCAGGTTGACCACTTTAGCACCATGAATTCTTTCCATATTGCGAAAGAAAGGAATGTTGCTTATTTGCATGGACCACCCAAGCGAAACCAGGTAGGTTCTTGATAGCAGGTCCGGTGCAGGTAAGTCCGTTTCCTCAGCCACTTGGCTCAATGCCAGCGTATCCAAACGAACCAAATGTAGAGTCAGCCGAGCGAAGCTCATGAAAAATTCCTCAAAACATATCCACGGTCCGTGACCTTCATCCGGTTGGAAATCTGGTCTAGATCCAAGATGTCAGCACCCAACACAGGGCCATTTGGAGATACCCCTCTTACAGTCTGCGGAGCAGGAACTCCACCATAACCGGAAGCTCTTCCCAAAAGTCGCGATCATCGGTAAATGTATCATAATTCAATTGATCCAAGTTATTGGCGACATCGTCAAGCCAGTTCTTAGCTGCTAGGAAAACCGTGATGTCATGCGGAGTTCCTATTAGATAGCTGTTAGTTCAGGCACAACGTAACGGTATTCGTAGTTGTATCTTCACCTTTCTCAATGATCGCACAGATCTCATCCAAGTTCTCCCGTAGCGATAGATGCTCCTGCAGCTTGGGGAAGGCGTCCGTCAGAGACAGTTGATCATGGATCTGCACAACCTCCGGTGTCGCACGATCCCGCAAAGTCTCCCCCAAGGGTCTCCAGTTTGACATATTGGCATCCTGATGTACGTCTTCCACATCCGCCACCTCGATCTCTGGACTGCGTGCTGGCGAAGACGACAAGGAAATAGCGTTGGAGGAGTGGCCGCCGATAGTATCTGCGGGCTGCGCGGGCGGAACAGCGCCATCACCGCCGAGTGCGGACTGATCAGGAACGGTGGAGGAAGAGGAAGACGACAGAGCGGAATCATTGACGGGTACGGACTGTGGTTCTCCAGACTCGTTCGTAGACGATTTCATATTGATGGCGACTCTGCTGGCGGAACGCGAGACAGCCGCGGCATCAGTCCGCCCGGACATCTCGTCGGTCGACAAGGACTCGCAGGCACGGCTGCCGCTGTCGAGACGGGGACGTTTACGGGTAGACTGAGGGTCAGTATCTTCCATGGGATCGCCGTGGGAACGCGTTTGATCGGACGAAGCAGCTGTAGCAGCAGCGCCAGGCGGGGAGCTAGAGCTATCTAGCGGGGCAGCTGCCATGACATCTTTCCAGGCCCTTCCTCCAAGATATTAAGAAAGGGCAAACGAAAGAAATAAAGGATGAAGGAACGATAAAAAGAGGTTTTCAACGCGATGAATGAAGAGAAGGGATCGCGATGGAGTTGGAGGGAAAAATGACGGTGAGAAAGGAAGAAGCAGAGGTTGGAAAAAAAAGTTGTGGCAGAGGGAGCTCAAGTTTGCAGAGTTTCCTGTTTGGGTGGACAACGCGATAGGCGATAACAGATAGTGCCAGACACCAGTGCTGAATTGTATAGTAGTGTATAATTGAAATGGCTTAGATGAATTAGAGCTTGATATGTATTTATTCAGCAATATATAGGCTGAGTGTTGAGGCTAGCGAGGCTGGGAGCGTGGGACATCAGGGCGAGAAGTTGTATACCGGAAGTGATCATATATGTACATTCCATGCTATATTCTCTCTAGTAGTTTGTACAGAAACTCTGACTTGTTTGATCATAGTGCCGTGAATGATATCAGAGATATTGAGCTTAGGTGGTACAAGCTGGGAAACCCACTTGAGAAATGCGAGAACTATTATCCTCTTGGTTTTCGTCCTCAGTCTACCATTAACTAAGCTTGTCCATTATGCAATCAACTATGTACACTCCTCCGTTCAACATATACAACCACCAACCTATGATAGTCTTACTCCGCCATCGACGTTTTAATCTTGCGAATGACCCTAGCCGGATTTCCAACAGCCACGTGAAACGCAGGTACATCCTGACTCCACGCATTAGTCGCTCGGTTCTTATCCAAAGATGGAAAAGAACAAATTCTGGTCACCATGCCCCCAGCACCAATCGTGACGTCTTTCCCAATAGTAACACCCGGCAAGACAACCACATCCTCCTAACCAGCGAACCTCGCCGATATGGATCTCTTTTTCCGCTACAGGACCTTTAGTCCCATTGCGCACAGCCGGGTCCAATGGGTGACTTGCACTGAACAAGCTGATATTAGGGCCCAGCAGCGTCCGTGCGCCAATCGTCACCAAGCAGGTGTCGGAGATGATACAATTAGTGTTAACTTAGACGTTTGCTCCCAGTTTCACGTTGAACCCGTACCCAACTTTGATGGGGTCTCCTATCCAAAGTTCATCCTCGAGAAAGACTCATCTTCAGCGGAATCCTCATGCGGAAGGGGTAGATGAGTTGTGTCTTATATGATACTGAGTTCCAGTTAACCATGGGGACTGCAAATGGCAAAAAATCGAGCCTAATTCAACAGGCCCTAGAAGACTCACTCTTTCCAAAGCTCCACCTGATGACGACGAAAAACGTCTTCGGAGTTGTTGAACCGGTTGCAGGCTTGGCTGCAATGAGAACAAGCCGACTAAATCAGTACAAACGCATGGTAGAGCTCAACTCGGAGCATCTTCATTTTTTCCGTGGCCAAGGATGATTCCCAATTGCCAGGATCTTGTCTGAAATTAATACGATATTCTACATCTTTTCGAGAACAAGTTCGACTGTATCATCGTACCTACATAGTAGATCACCCATTATACCGCTACTACAGCAGTGTCTCTGCAAAACCCTCTATCTAACCATGTCAACCACAGAGTCTTTCCCCTGGAGTCTGGGTTATTCTGGGTATGCTTAGCACCAAGATACAGCTCCATGTCGATGAAATCTACTGGACGTTCATCGGCCAACTGTATTATGGGATCTTTCCCTCTCTTGATGACCGTATCCGACTTTTGGCCCAAGAGCAGGAGCATGAAACCAATGAGCTCGCGAGGCTCAAAACCCGCCTCCGCTCTGAACAGGAGGAGTTCGACGATCACTATCCTATTGATAAGCTATTTGAGTTATGATTGTGGATTTACTCGTAGACCATCACGACTTGGCGCCTTGAATGCCACTTGCATGTATTATTGAAACTCAGAGAAGACTGGCGTATATATAAAGAATAAGTTGGGAGCGCCAAAAATCTGTGTTGTAGAGTCAGCACAGTGTAGACTCATTGTTCCTCCTCCCGGCCATTGCTCTTCGCCGATCTTTATTATTGTTCTCAATCACAATCGAGAAATATATCTCCGATTGATGGAATGATAATATAAAAGAGCAGTGTCTCACACTCCAAATTATTCATTCCTTTTGTGACTTAACTAGTTGCTTTTTCGGAGATCTAGTTGTATCCCATATCTTCGCCTCTGTCGGCCGTCATCTCCGCAACGTTTACTCACGCGACTTTTTTCTCAGTAACCCAACAACAACCCCAATGCCCCTCGCAAATGAAGCCATGACAATAAATGTTTCTTCCAGCTCTCAGGTCTATCAGGGCTTCGAGTTTCCAACCTGGCGCCCCCCTCACCCAGCGACCTCGAGCTCGAGCTCGCGATCCTCCTCCGCATCGCCAACACCATCAGCGACAACAGCACGGAAAGCGAAATTCTCACCACCCCTCGACCCCTCCAACTATCCCAATGGTGAGAAATCTCTCTCTGGAATTTCTCTCCGGGCCTTCCTCATTGGCACTGCGTTAGGAATCTCAACCTGTGTTACGTTCTTCTTCGCCTTCTTCCAGTCAACGCCCCTATGGCGCGTTCCCTTCTTCCTCGCTTCGCTATCGCTCTTCCACTTCCTTGAGTTCTACGTCACAGCTGCATATAACACGCGCTATGCGTCTGTATCTGCGTTCCTCCTCTCTAGCAACGGCTGGGCTTACAATGTCGCGCACGGATCCGCGATGCTAGAATGTTTCATCGGATACTACTTCTTCCCCGAGAGCCGCTACTATTCGCTCAACCTTGAAGATGCCTCTGGTGTCAAGATAACTTTGACTTTGGGGTTGTTCTTAACGGCATTAGGCCAGGTCGTCCGCACCCTCGCGATGGCTCAGGCGGGGAGCAACTTCAACCACACTGTGCAGGTCGAACATAAAGAGGGGCATGTGCTAGTGCGGAATGGGGTTTATGCGCTTTCGCGACATCCAAGCTACTTTGGGTTTTTTTGGTGGGGATTGGGGACGCAGTTGGTGCTGGGGAATGTGGTCTGTTTCGTGGGGTATGCGGTTGTGTTGTGGAGGTTCTTTAGCAGTCGGATTAAGAGTAAGTTGGCCCCTTTTGCATTTTCATGGATCCTTAGTCGATGCTAATTGCTTATAGGAGAGGAGAAGTTCTTGGTCTGTTTCTTTGGAGACGACTATGTTGATTATAAGAAGACGACTTGGGTTGGGATTCCGGGTATTCAGTGATTGATGTAGATGGAGTTCTCGAGGACAGGTTGATAGACTTATACTAATAGCTTAACTATTCTGTTTCTTTTTCCATTAATTCTGGCATACAGCTCATAATACCAATTCAACAAATGGGAAAAGTCGGTTACTATCCTCATTGATGGGATCACCATTCCTGATGCTCTCAATTGCCCTCTTGAGTAACCGTTAGCAACCATCCTACACTTGAAGAGTAAGGACCAAAACCTACGCAGCATGAACCTTCAAGACAAAACCACCACCCAACGCACCACAAGGATCATGATTGAAGGATCACTTAGACCCTTTCACCCACTCGGCACGCTTTCTCTCCCCCACCTCAGCAGGAACACGCTCAAACAAACTCCTCGCATATCCCCGAAGCAAAACAGAGCACCCAATTACTTCAGCCTTCCCTCAAATCGGAACCTGATCTGGATGATGCAGCACAAGAACATTATCAATCAAAGCTACAGCCTAATCCATATATTCCAATGACTGATCCTCATAGAATGTCATCTCGCCTGCATAGCCAACGCGACGATGAACTTCAGCCTTGCCTGTTGCAAATTCCTCGCCCTCTCTAAAATGGAATTGATATCATTCAAATCCTCATCATCCCCGAAAAACACAGTCGTTTCATCCTTCGTCTCTGCCCATCAATCGGGCCACGCTTGCTCTCCTCACCTAAATGATCCCCATACACAGACCCCTTGAATCTCTGCACCAAGTCGACAAGCCACTATTTCAAAATGAGAAATGCACCCTCGGGACCTTTATACTGGGAGGCTCAGCTGTCTCTGGGAGCTGTGCAAACCTCTGTGCCACGTTAAGGGCATGGTCTAGTGCGGGTGAGCTTTGCAGGCGAATTTGCGCAGGGCACAGATGGTGCGGTATATGGCTTCTTTATCTTCATTGCCTAATAGTATGACGGGGTTCTAGGGATGGGGATTCGGTGGCATCTAGCGTTTGCCAGCTCTGACCGTAGATGCGGAAGGCTATGACGCCGGAGGGTTCGTCGAGAATAGCTTGATGGCTTCATTTAAGGCTGCAGTATCTGTACAAGGCTAAGAGTGAAATCAAATGAATGGAGTAAAATGACTCAGATCATTGCGAAGAAGTCCAATTGAACTTACAAGCGATGCCTGCCCGTAGGATAGTTCGGTATCAAGGATCGACAATAAGGCATTCTTGTTAAACAGGCTATTCCAGTTTATCTGGTCCATATTATAGATATCTATACAGTCATATATACACGCTATGTCAACTCCATACGCACGAATTAAATTACCCGAAAATTGTATCACAGCTTATTCTCCCGCGCAATTCCTCCAATCGCACCACTCATATATGCCCCCTCGGCCTCCGCCTGCTCAGGCTCACCACCGAAGATCACAAGCTCGCGTCCACCTCTTGTACTCCACCACGTGACGCAATAATGCGCACGGTCAACATCCATCTCGCCACTACTCAGTGCATCCCAGAACCGATCGACGCAGATAGCCCGCAAGTTGCCGGGACGGATAACATTAAGCAGGTTCGCGGTAAGAGGGAGCCATTCTTCGAGATCCTCTACGCGCAGGAAGCAGAGGGAGTCGATTAGGGCGAGGGTTAGAGCGGCTTTCTCGGAGACTAAAAGTGATGGGCTCTGGCTCGAGCTCGCATCTGGGCTTTGTGATGATTGTGGGAGGAGCTCGTCAGACGCTTTGAGTGCGCGGTCATATAGGACCTCGAGTAAGAAGGATGGCATGAGTGGTTGGTCGTTGGCAATGAGTGATGGTGGAGCGGTGACTTGAATGACGGTCTTGAAGGCGAGGCGAAATTGACGCGCAGAGAGATTACGAGGGAAGACCTGTGGGTGTCAGTGTCACGCAAATTACCACAATTTTCTGCGATACATACAGCAAATAGGTTATCGATGTAGAAGGGCAGGTGCTTGCCAGATATAGCCGCATTATTGGGTATCGCGAATACAGCAAGAGCCACACTATGCGCGGCCTCAAATATTTCAAGCAGGTTCTTGTTCGCAGCAACTGCAAGGTATGGAACTGCAGCTGAAATGAGCAGCTCCTCACTTGCCTTTGGTGACAGAACGATCGTAAACAGTTCAGCGGTATTAAGGAAGAACAGGTCAAGGCATCGCTCAAGTGGATGCGCCGGAATCTGACCAAGTTCGTTTGGTTTGATGCTCCTTAGGAAATTCTCGACCAGGTTGGGGTATTGAGCGAGAATGTCGACGGCTGTGAGCGAGACGAACATATGCTGAGAGGACGAGTTCTGGCCAATACGGGATGATATGAAGTACATGCTCCGGAGTACGTGGAGTGCCTGCATTGACAGGTATGGAGCGCCTGGTAGTTGTAGTTAGATATGAGCACTAACCGGGAGTAACGGTATGAAGACTTACTCTTATCATTTGCAAGAAAGTGGTCATTGAGTACTCTCCCCAAAGCCCCACGAAGGACAATCACAACCGAATATAGACAGTTACGGAGGACCTTCCACAGCATGGGAACGGTAGTACCCAGTGACTCTGCATCTAAGAACAAAGACTCTTCAACCTTGTCAATCTCAGACAACTTGTTCTGCCGCCACTGCACCATCAGCGTGCGGGAAAAATCCGCAATAATATCCACAGTTTGCGAGACGAGTCTCGGGTCGCGAACATTCTCAACCGCATGCGCCATGAGTCGAGACAGCGGACCCAGTGCAGAAACAAGCGGCTTGTTCGTGATCGCGGTGATGTGGGCGAAGGTGTCAGAATGCCGAGACCATTGGAATTTCTGGCCAGGAACCTGCACAACATCGTTGTCAACCGCCCCAACGAAATATCCACTTTCGAGTCCTTCTGGGGAGTTGTAGGTGGTCTGCAGCATCATGAGTAGCAGCCTGTCATAGTCCAGCTTGGCTTTTTCGATGTCAGATAGCAGTTCGAAAGTGTAGTTCAGAACCATTAGAACGCAAGCCCCCTCAATGCCATTTTGTGCATCGAGCTCCCCTAGAGCAAGCTGTGCAGCCATCACAAGAGCAGATTCCAGTCTCAGCCGCAAATGCCACGGCAAACCCTGGCGATTCTGTCCCTCGCCTCCCAGTAGCACTCCTCCCAGTAACAGCACGTGTCTCCATCGGGGTGATTTCTCGTCCGCGCCGCTGACAACCGCTTTAAGCCATGCTTCACGGCTCAGTTTCCTTGGTCCTCCGTATGGTGTTCTATTATCTCCATGTTCTTCGTTTTGTATAACACCGATGGTGGCCGAGTTGAACACGCTGAGGATCTTGCGACAATCGTGCAAATTCACGGGGTAGTCCCATATCGCAGGGACGGTCAATAGTTGCGATGCGAGAAGGCTGACATTCAACGGATTCCCCAGCATGGACAAAAAGCCGGTGGCTCTTGGAAGCAGCCTGGTATTCATATGTTAGCTGGCTCAGCTGTATTGTCGGTCGGAGCAAGGTTATCTCACGTGAAAGCATCCTGGGGACTTGACGAAGTCTGAAGCGACCGCACAAGAGTCGCAAGCGACCGCTCAATCGCCATGTTCAAAGAATCATTGAATGACCCTGAAAAGCCGGTGATGCAATGTTATGGTCGAGAGTGTCAACATCATCGTCGCCATAACCGCGGAGATGAACCCCGGATCACCTGCCGAGGCTGGCTGGCGGTGAGCTGCAAACAGTACAAACAGGAGATTTGATCTTATCGCGGCTCCAGCTTCCTAACCAGCGTCGTCAATAACGTCGCATCTCCATTATTCGTGTCAAAAGACCATGTTGATATGCTTTTTGCCTCTAGCAGTACCAATTGACCAAGGCGAAACTAGCCTAAGGGATAATGACCAACAACCGCGTCCCGATCAACTACGAAATCCCCTCATTCCCATCGCTCTATGACCCGTTCCCGACACACGATACCTACGCCTACTACCTCTACTATACCCAGGATATTTGGCGATTCACGCTGTATTGGACGTTCATTTTTTATGCGGCTACTCATCTCTCTGTCGCGGCTTGGGCTGTGGCCATGCAATGTCGCAGTTGGAAAATGGGTTTAATAATCCCTGTGATATACGCGGCAATTGGGGGATTGCAGGCGCTTATGGCGGGGAGTATTGTTGGTTTAGTGTGAGTCCCCACTCTCTGTCAGGGAGGGATACTTAGTGATTGGAAGGCTAATTGAAATAGTCTCGGCGCAGTTTATGAATCTGGGAACTTCCGGATGTCGACATGGCTCCCTATGATATGGGGTGGTGTCAATGTGATGGTTCTGATACTGTCTAGCTTTCCGATGCAGGGTGGACTGTGACGAGAAGGAAAGGATTGAATCGTTTGGTTCCAATTCCCGGAAGTGGATACGGAAGAGCAACCTACATGTCAGTTTCGCAATCAGGACAAGACGAGCGGATTCAACACGCCGAAACGCCATCAAGGTATCACATTGAGGTACATGCAAGAGGATGTCACGAGCCTTTCCAACACCAGATTCATAATACACATGGTTAAATGCTACCCCCAGAAGATACAATAGTATCAAGTCCGGAACCGATTACCTATTGAACTCCAAATTCTTCAATTTATCTTCCAAATCCACCATTAGCACCACCACCTAAACCAGGAAGACCTCCCACATTTAATCCGGGCATCGCAGGAAATCCTTGCGTGGGAAGATTTGGAGGCAAGGGGACACCCTGGGACACGAGCTGTTTCTGCAGCTCCGCCAGATCGACGTTCATACCTGGCATAGCAGGAGGCATGGAAAACCCAGGCAGCCCTGGGTTTTGCTGGGGTGGCGGTTGGTTTGACATGAGTGCGGCCAGACGGCCTGGGTCCATTTGGGGCATAGATGCCGCGTTGGGTTGTGGCGGAGGCTGGGGTGCGCCGATGCCGGGTAGTATCCCTTGGGCAGCTCCATCGGGTTGAGTGACACCGCTCGATTGTATTCCTGGAAGAACTGGACCTGGTGGTTGCTTTTGGTCCACAAGACTATCCGCCTCGTCCTGCATCTCTTGTTCTTCCTCTTCACGCATCTGCCGCTTTCCAAAGCCACGGTTCCAAGTTCCTTGGGCTTCAGCAGCCTCTTCTCCAATGTGGAATCTATCCTTCATATAACCTGTTTCCCCTGGCCGTGCTCGAGACCAAAATCGTGTAAAATTATCTTTGGAACCAGAAGCAAGAATGTGACCTAACGGATGCCAATCAAGTGACCAGATCGTCGCACCATGCGCATATTGAATGCGATGAGCCGGGTAAATTACCTGCGCCGGCGTATTGGCCGGGTCAGGACTGTCGTAGGGGGAAATTGTAGGAACCTGTCCCGAAGGCAAATTGGGTTCGTCTAGTAGGTAGTGATATAATGAGCCATCCTCGCTCCCTGTCGAGATGAGCGAGCTGTGAACGGGATGCCATGTCAACGACGAGATAGGTTTCTCGTGGCCGCGAAGGACGCAGATGTCCCGCATCATACGGAGGTCGAAAACTCTGGCAGTCTGGTCTCGCGATGAGGTAGCGAGAAGGTTGTTGTTTACGCGCGAGAATCGGGTAGCCGTCACAGTATTCTTATGGCTGTGGAGCGTAGTCAGGCACCGCGTGGTCCGGGGATCCCAGAACTTGACTTGATGATCCTTGGATCCCGAAACCAACAATCCCTTTGTCGGGTGCCAATCACACGACTTGACATCCCAGTTGTGGCCCGTTAATGTAGTGTCGCAGGCCATAGCCGTAAAGTCCCAAATCTTCAACGTCGTATCATCGGAGGCCGACACAAACTTAGAATCGCTAGGGGACCACGACAGGTCTCGGACCGCATCGTGATGCGCGTCATCGATTGTTTCGACGTTGTTGAAATTCGGCCGCCAGTATTTGATATCGCCCCTCTGTCCACCAGAGATCAACCAGTCGTGACTGTGAGACCACGATAGTGACGTAACTCCTGCTTGAATTTGATCGTAATGCGCCTATCTGGAGGTCAGTCACCAAGATGGCGCTCAGTATTGAAGGCTGTACATACATCCATGACCGTTTCGAAGTTGAATGCGGTGCCGTTCCAAAGCATGAATTCACCAGTATGCCCACCCGTCAATAATCGTCTGCCCTCCGGCGTCCACCTCACAACTGTAATGGGTTTCTTCGACTTTCCGATCGATTGATGTAAATGCCGTACGGGGATAGTATCTGCAGGCGAGTGGACTCGTGCCATGGGAGGAAGCATCTAGAGAAAAACCATGTCAGCCAACAATCCCAAGTCCTCATGCGTAGGATGAGAACCACACACATCAACAACATAACTTGCACTTGGTCTCTCGACCTCCATTCCATGCCCTCCCTTGTACCGGGGCTTTCGGGTGCGCATCCATTGTACTAACGACGAACCGTAGTCGGTCACGAGTCCTTGAACCCGTCAGTAATCGCGCCTGACAGCTGGATTGGAGGAAATGCACTTGGTCTTCGTGGTCCCGCGACTCCACCATCAAATTTTCCTTGTCTCCCGAAGTGCTGGGGTTCACCCCCGTGGTCGTCGTAAAACGCCATGATATCGAAAGGTTATTGTACCGAGGAAAAAAGCTCACGAGGGTCGCGACAGGATCGCAATCATGACAGAAAAGGAGAACCGTGAAGTAGCCAGGTATACAGCGTGAATTAATATGACAATGTCAGTATTATTCCAGCCTAAGTACTGAACCTGGTTTACTCTGTAGTGGTTGTCGCGGAGGAAGTGTTGGAAGATGCGGCTACAACATTACTGCTGGGCGGTCACAGAAAACTGACGTCCGCCCTAGAGCTTCCTCTGTCGCTATCATACTACGGATTATTTCCGGCATTCATTTGCGCTGAAAACCACAAAGCTTCAAGTCTTGCTTATTCTCGCTAACCCTGGTCGATTTCGCGATCCGAGACCTCCATGGTCAGCCGGCCCGTCCTGTTTATTGGTTGCGGCACCTCCAGCATTACCACAAGCAATCGTGCCATCGCCCCCTCTCCTTAATAAATCCAACTCGTCATGCCGTGAGGTACATTCTCGCTTTGCCATTCCCTAGAGTCGTGTCATGAACGATTGCAACGAAGCCCGTCTAGGATTGTGATCCTGTCCAAGAGTTATCCGTCGTGGAACTGTGAGGGGAAACATTGTGCTTTTGGAGCTCCTTCCTACAACGTTCTGGATACAACCATCCTTGTAGAAAGGTGGAAGAAAATGGATCATCCTAGGAGGCATACTACAAGCAGCGCTACGGCTACTGCGACCAGCAATGGCGATTTTCTGCCACAGTCTAGGTCGAACGCGCCCCGGCATAATGTTCCGTTAACTGCCGGCAAAGCAGACCCAGGAATAACGAAGAGGACAACAAGGAGGAGCAAGTATCGACATGTGGAGGCCTATCATTCGAAGCTACGGCACTCGAGCCTCAGTAGAGACTCGGGCACTACAACCAGCTTCCTTGGTTTCCGCAACCTGATGGTGATTGTTTTGGGTAGGATAGCTTCCGAATTGGCTGTTCTCGTCAGGGGCTGACTTGATATAGTTGCTATGAACTTCCGCCTGATTATAGAAAATTTCATGAAGGTCAGTGGTTGGTTAACTGCACATATATTGGAGGACAATGCTGACGAATACTCAGTATGGAGTTCTCATTTGCATCAAATGCCATGATTACCGAAAGCAAGACGTGGTTCTTGGTTCCGTCCTATTCGCCCTTGTTCCATGTCACCTGTTCATTGCCTATGTGATTGAATTGGCTGTCGCGAAACAGGCCAAGAAAACAGTAGGCCAGAGAAAGAAAGATGCATCCGCTGAGGAGAACGAACGTGGGCAGCAAGTTTTCCAGCGGACCTGGCGGTTTGCCGCATTCTTCCACACGCTCAATGCAACACTTTGTCTTGCCGTGACGAGCTTTGTGGTATACTTCTACATTCATCATCCGGGCATTGGGACGGCCTGCGAAGTTCACGCCATTATAGTGTGGTTGAAGAACTGCTCGTACGCCTTCACCAATCGAGACCTTCGGCAGGCGATGCTCAACCCGTCTGCAGAGTCTGCCCTGCCCGACATCTATTCTTCATGCCCGTATCCTAGAAACATTACACTTGGAAACCTTACATACTTCTGGTTAGCTCCAACACTGGTTTACCAGCCAGTGTACCCCCGGTCGTCGCACATTCGGTGGTCTTTTGTTGCGAAACGCCTGGGAGAGTTCTTCTGTCTAGCCGTGTTCATGTGGCTTCTTTCAGCTCAATATGCCACGCCGGTGTTACGGAACTCGATTGATAAGATCGCCGTCATGGACATTGCATCCATTTTGGAGAGAGTCATGAAGCTGTCTACCATTTCTCTGGTCATTTGGCTGGCAGGTTTCTTCGCTATCTTCCAATCCTTACTGAATGCGCTAGCTGAAGTAATGCGATTTGGTGACCGCGAGTTCTACACAGACTGGTGGAATAGCTCTAGTCTGGGAACCTACTGGAGGTCTTGGAATCGACCGGTATATCTCTTCATGAAGAGGCACGTGTACTCGCCGTTAGTAGGACGAGGTTGGAGTGCTCTTTCGGCGAGTACAATGGTGTTTTTCATTTCTGCTGTGCTCCATGAGATGCTTGTTGGGATTCCCACTCATAATGTCATTGGTATGCTTCCCCTTTATTCATAGCGTTCTTACCTTTACTCACCATTGTCAGGAGTCGCATTCTTCGGAATGATGTTCCAGCTCCCCTTGATCGCCATTACCACGCCATTGGAGAAAATGCATGATCCTCTAGGCAAGGTAATTGGCAACTGTATCTTTTGGGTTAGCTTCTGCGTTGTTGGTCAGCCGCTGGGCGCGCTACTCTACTTCTTCGCATGGCAGGCGAAGTATGGTAGTGTAAGCAGGGGCTAGGTTTACTATTTAGAATAACTGATAGTTTTTGGATGTATATATCGCATTTGAGGACAACTTGGTATAGCTGCCACATAGATTTCGTGAACGCGAATTATCGCAAATGTCATTCAAACTGACCAAACGGTCCAATGTGTAGCAATGCCTCCAGAACAACCACATTATGACTAGCACACTAACTCTCTACCGGACATTTATCCCCCTCGACAGGTGTAGAAGTATCTCTTATCCCGTCTCTCCTCGCGCTGCGCCACTTCATCCCATACCAATATTCCACCAGTAGCAATGGTGAGGCAGCTACAAGTACCAAACCGAAAAAGCAGAAGCACCAACCCCAACCCATACCTGAAAGCAGGTATTGCAAGACAGCCGCTAACACAGCCCCAAGCCAGCACCGAACCAGGTTCAAAGCTGCAGCTGCAGTAGCAGGCCGGTTCGGGGACAGATCGATGAGAAGAGAACTCAGAACATTCATTGACCCGGTGCAGCAAAATCCCAAGACCCCTTGCAGGATAAGCGGTGCAAACAAGGGTACATGCTGTTCCAAGACCCAGCCATACGGAACAATGGTGGCGATCGCCAGGATAATCAATGGGAAGGCGACTTGCAGACGGGCTCTCTCGAAAGGGAACTCTCCGTGGCTGTGATGTGTTTCGTTGGTAAGAGGGTATCCGCATTGACGAGCTATGCGTCGATAATTCAAATCGATGATCGTTCCGGTCAAGATAGAGCCAATGCATCCGGTAACACCAAAAGGTCTGGTTGTTTCATAAGAAAACGAGATCCTCTCGTGTTAGTAAATGGACACTCACGGACTTACTTCGCTGGTCTAGACATTCGATCGACTTACATGAAACACAATCCGATTTTGAACGAATTGAGACCGTACAGGACACCGAAGAGGTTTGCTGTGGTTGTCATTACAGCAATACTGACTGAGAATATCAGGCCAATGTAGCAGATCGTAATAGATGCAGCCTTATTCCGGAAGACAGCCAGTGTACTGAAGGGGTTGAATCTTGGTGGCTTTGAGACTTGATGCTCCTGCTTCTGATGCATTGGTATATTCAATGTCGATCTCTTGTGGCAACGCAAAGAAACGCATTGGATTATGGATCTTCTCCATGCAGCGTTGGGAATCAGGTTCCCATGTCCTACAAGTTCCTTTGAGGTTTCTGGCATTGCTATAACGTAGATAGCCAAGCAGCTACCACTGAAAATAACCAGAAACCAAAATATACTTCTCCACTGGAGCCAGTTCACCAAAATCCCCCCAAGAGTAGGCCCTAGTGACAGTGAAACCATATAACCCCCGTTCATCAGTCCCATATATCTACCTCTCTGGTTTGAGCTCGCAATATCAGCTGCAACAGCGTACCCAAGGGAAGTCGCCGCGCTGCTTCCTGCGCTTTGAATGCAGCGAAGGGCTAGTAGTGCCACATAACTATTCTGCAACGCTAACCCAATATTCGCTGCGAGAAAAATTAGAAAGCTAGCAATGTAGGCCGGTCGACGACCGCCCGTATCAGCAAAGCTACCCATGACAGATGGCGCGAGTCCTTGAACGATCATGTAAGTGGTGATTGAAAGGTTAATGCGGCCTGTTGTCACCTGGTAGTGCTGTGCGAGCAGCGGAATTGCCGGAAAGTACATTTGACTCGACAGCTGAGACATCATGGCAGCAAATATAGCCATGGTAACAATGAAGGCCTTTTGATAGCTTCTGAATGTGCTATTCACAGTGTTGTGCCCCGTTGCCTCTCCCTGCAGGTCATCTCTTGCGCTGCTTGTCTCGGGGCATTTCTGAGCATCTTCTGATTTTTCATGAACTTGCTGATGCGGACCACCATTCTTGGCCATTGTCTGCTTTGGAATATTGTTATTCTTTTTGTGACAGCAAGTTTGTGTTAAGTTTGAGACTGTTGTTGGTTATTACATGACTGTGATTGCAACTGATATGGCCAGGAAAATACACACGTTTGAGGTTGTATCTATAAGGATACTTGAAGCCTGATAGCAAGAGGGATAAGATACAAGATCATGAAGCTATTCATTTCCAACAGGCCCTACTTACCTCCTGTTTCGGTATAACTTGAGAGCTGGTTTTCCCACATAAAAAGGTGCAAGTCTTCGAATAGGCATGGTGCCATATAAGATAAAGTGTTTCGATTTACCCAAATAGCGGCCTTCCTTTCTCAATGCATCTTTCTCCCTTGCTGAGGCGCGAATCTCATTGTCAGGGTAATCTGAAACTGCTGATTATTCAAAGCAGATTATGATTTAATGCATGATTTATCCTAATAGACGTCTCACTTTATTGGGCTAAGTATAATTACGCAAGCAGAAGCCAGTTGTGATTGATCACTCAAAGATTCGTGTGCGCTACAGTGCCCCCTTTCTAGATGTAAGGGCTGAGATGGTTCAATAAACAAGCGGCATCTCAACTCTTCAGTTAATAAATTTCCTGACCTTTCCGCCATACCTATCTTTTCCATGTATCTCCGAGAGAGACTCCTTGCTCGTTATTAAATTGGAATTGATTTGCATCATGTACATGAAGTGAGGAGGATAGTTGGCATGTAACGGATCTGGTCCTGCTTCGATCAATTGACACCACCGAGGATATATCTATTGACCAATCCACTACGTCTGTATTTTCTCCCCTCCCAAACCCTTCAATTGGTGCAAATATGCCTTCGCAAGAACCATTGCCAATAGTGGCAGCAGAGAGAGAGAGGAATGTCGATAACCTCACACCCATCCTTAATCTCTTGTCTCGCACTCCTTTTGAATGCTTAAGCGCTGAACAGTTAACTGGAGGGGCCCTTAACTTCACTTATCGAGGTCGCCTTGCCAGTCCGCTTTCAGACGGAAGCCAGAGCGTCATCATCAAGTATTCCAAAGATTATCTTTTGACCGGCACAGTCGATACCACAATTCCAGCAAGTCGATGTGTAAGTAGCTCGGAGGTGCGCATATCTCAACCATTGCTGATCAAGATATATGCAGGGAAATGAGTATCATATTCTAGAGGGGTTGTCAAGCCATATTCCTCCGGCATATCATGATCGGTTCATTATTAAACCGCCTCGTCCATATCAGATCTTCCCACGAGAGGGTGTTCAAGTGATTCAGGACTTTCAGAATACAACCCCGTTACTGAGCTTGCTTCTACACCCAGTGGAAAGTGATCTATCTCCATCCTTTGCGGCTTCTGTCGGCCATACGATCGGACTTTGGTTGCGTTCGTTTCACTCACAATCATCGAAATACGGAAATTCGCGATGTCTATCGTCTCTACCTTCGATAGACAAGAACTTCGACGGCGGAGATAAACTGCGTAATTACTATTACGACATTCTTGAACAGAAGATTAGAATGTTCCCGCACCTTTTTGAGGGCACTGCCAACATGGTAAAGGAATATGCGACAGAAGAGATCGAGCGCCAAAATGATCAGAGGGGGATGGGATTGGTGCATGGAGATTTCTCCCTGAGAAAGTATGTATCTCTTTCTCAGATTTTACTTCCATTGACTGCTTTTACTATCAGAGAAAATTTCCCTATTTGCTTGCTAATGCCTCTCAAAGCCTTTTAATTTCAGATATAACCTCGAAGTCTGGTGAAAGCATCCTTCTCAGCCCCATTGACTGGGAATTCGCCCATCATGGCCGTCGAGACCAGGATCTTTGTCATATTACCAGCGAGTTTTACATTCTACAGGAGTTGAAGGGTATCAAGGCATGTGAGGTTATTCTTCAGGGCCTGATAGCTGGATATGGCGTGTCGCAAGGCTCATCGGTTTATAACATTGCCGTTTATTTTGGAATCCACATTCTTTCTTGGGTATCCATCATAGCACCTAAGACTACAAGAGAACAAGAAGAGGGACTAGTGAGGTTTGCAAGAGACCTCATTTTAAAGGGGAGGGAAAAGGATCGTGGTTGGCTTGAGAATACTATCATGAGATACTTCTTTTCAGAAGGACAGTGATAGCATTGATTTACCTTTCTACTCTACTTTTCATTTGTTTTACGGAGGCTCAACTACTGGGAAATGTATGATTGTTTTTTTTTTTTTTTTGGAGGCCTGGGAGGGGGATTTGCAAGATTATTATTTGTCCTTACCCGACGCAGAAAAAGCCCAGCAGTTGTACCTCGCTTTGGAGTAGAGCTCTGTATACAGTATTGTATGTCAACTTTTTGACTGTCAATGGGCGCACTAGTAAGGTCTCCCGATAGGTTTTCTCGCCAACGCCCACAGTTGATTGGATCTATTGTCTCTATACAAATGCCCCTTCTATGCTGTTCCATTCTTATCCGTAGGATTCACTACTGTATGGATGTGTCACCGGAACGGGACGGTGATGATCCGGTTCCTCGGACATCGAGTTCAGCTGCTTATGTCAATTGTCTATCTTAAATAAGTTAAAGGTGCTCCGTTCCCTCTTTGAAAACAGACAGTTTGCTTTGTTGAATCTTCTTCCCAATAGGGACATCCTGACTCTAACAACGCACATCATGGTTGCCATCAGTGTCCCGGATAGCTACGGGTGAGTCTCCGCATAGTCTGGGATAGATATATACTCCGCACTGGGTATAAGGTATAGTCAACGGAAAACAAATACTAATACCATGCCTGTAGTTCTGTCATCGCCGTTGCCCTAGGCGCGATCCCCGTCCTAGGCTTCGTCCACGGCCTCATCGTGACAAGCAGCCGCAAAGGAGCCAACGTGCCTTATCCCCACAGCTACGCGACCATCGAGCAATGCAAGTCTAACGTAAGCCATCCCTATACTCCCCCTATCTAGAACGAATCTAGCTGATATCCTCCAGCCCAAAGCCGAGCAATTCAACTGCGCCCAGCGCGCTCACGGCAACTTCCTCGAAAACGCCCCACAGACCATGCTCTTCACGCTTGTTGCGGGACTCAAGTACCCCGGACTGGCTACTAGCATTGGTGCCGCATGGCTCGTGTGCCGGTCTTTGTTCCTTTACGGATATGTGTACTCGGGCAAGCCGCAGGGCAAGGGTCGGTTGATGGGAGGATTCTTCTGGTTGGCGCAGGGAGCTTTGTGGGGATTGAGTGTTTTCGGGGTTGGGAAGGACTTGATCTCTTACTAAGCATTTTCGATGTCAATTAAATCTCACGAAATATGATACACCGCTGAATGCATCTGCCAATGCTACGGTTTTGTATGGTTGCGCCACCTGTGGCTTAACCAGAGGGGTGGTAGGTGTGGCGGTACACGCGGGGACTGATAAGGATTTTAGATATTGTCACATTCAGTTCCACAATTATTTCAAGCTGGATATTCTCTAATTTCTGAAAGCGCAGAGGACTTGTACTGATTGGCTCTTGACTGAACCGTCTATATCGGAATCGGTAGAAATGTCGTCCAAATCGCAATTGACCTACAGCGTTCGCGCCAGCAACCACCCCAATGCACTCGCAAAGCGATTATTCCAAATCGCAGAAGCCAAAAAGACCAATGTGACTGTCTCCGCGGACGTGACAACCACCAAGGAACTTCTGGACCTGGCCGATCGTACGTCGTTTTGCCTTTCACGAATCACGCAACCCCAGAGCTGAATAGAATGCTATGTTAGGCAAGATAAACCCAAACTGACCGTCATTGACTCACAGGCCTGGGCCCTCACATCGCCGTGATTAAAACGCACATCGACATTCTCTCAGACTTCAGCGAGGAAACGATCACCGGTCTCAAGAACCTCGCAGAAAAGCACAACTTCCTCATTTTCGAAGACCGCAAGTTCATCGACATCGGTAACACCGTTCAGAAGCAGTACCACGGCGGCACCCTCCGCATCTCCGAATGGGCGCACATCATCAACTGCAGCATTCTCCCCGGTGAGGGTATCGTAGACGCGCTCTCCCAGACCGCCTCCGCTGCGGACTTCCCCTACGGCCCCGAGCGTGGCTTGTTGATTCTGGCCGAGATGACCTCAAAGGGATCGTTGGCTACGGGTGAATATACCAAGGCGTCTGTGGACCACGCGCGGAAATTCAAGGGCTTTGTGTTGGGTTTTGTGTCGACGCAATCGCTCGGGGAGGTGCCAACGGAGGGTAGTGTTGCTTCGGACGAGGAGGACTTTGTTGTCTTTACGACGGGTGTGAATCTTGCGTCCAAGGGGGATAAACTTGGACAGCAGTATCAGACGCCTGAGTCGGCGATTGGAAGGGGTGCTGACTTTATCATTGCTGGTCGGGGGATTTATGCAGCACCGGACCCGGTGGAGGCGGCAAAGCAGTATCAGAAGGCCGGATGGGAGGCGTATACGGCTCGTGTCGCAGGAAAATAGAGAGCTGCAATGTGTTGGAAGTACTACATTTATGCTTGTCATGTCTTATCAGATGCAGATACCGGAAAATGACTTGTATATTGACAGCACTTGAGCAAAAGCGTGTCATATCAACAATCAGTACCTTGTTTGTACACTACCCAATCCAATATCTTCCCGATAAGCTGAATCCATCCATTCAGCGTGCTCCAAGATAACCAGATAGTTTTTCCTATCTCGCTTTATGTTGATTTCCCCGCAGTCCATCAGCTGATAACAGCAACTCCTCGTATCGCGGACTGTCATTCGCTGACCTCCTCATTTGGCATCAGTGCATCTTCGCTCGGCATTTCCTTGTTCGGATGCTTGGGTGCTGTACCCCGGATATCGTCGATAACAGTGGTCAACGCGTAAGGGGAGGCATGCAGCGCACTGCATACAAATTATGCCATATGTACATAGGGCGGCCGTTCGCTAGCTGAGGGGTTTATTTACATTCACCCCTCCTTCTTTTTACCTTCTTCCATTGTTCTGTCTTTCATCACAATCATGGCAGACGAGAAGCCACCAGCTACTGTGGACGTTGAGAAGGATTTCTCTACAGAGAAACAACCGGCACGCACCCACGATGCGGACGAGGCGTTGAATGCCTTCGAGGAGTTACAGGGGGATGCTATTGAGCTTGATGCCGGAACGAACAAACGGTTATTGAAGATAATCGACTGGCATTTGATGCCGATTATGTGTTTTGTCTATGGGATGAATTACCTAGATAGTACGCTTCCCCTCATTGACTGTATTGCATCTACGCGGATGATGCTAACTAGTCATCGTTATAGAAACAACACTATCCTACGCAAGTGTCATGGGCATCAAAGAAGACCTGAGTCTAGTGGGAGATCAATATCAGTGGCTGGGGAGTTTATTCTACTTCGGTATGCTCCAATGACTCGTTTTTCCGAGTCCAAAATTGACCGATGCAGGCTACCTCGCATGGGAATACCCAACCAACGTCCTCCTCCAGCGTCTACCCCTGGGTAAATACTCGGCAGCTTGCATCCTCATCTGGGGCGCAATTCTCTGCTGTTTCGCCGCCGTGAAGAATTACCCCGGCGCCATCGCAATCCGCTTCTTGTACGTCCAAGCCTACACATTCAGTTGACAGCATCCTAACCAAACAGCCTCGGTGTCTTCGAAGCAGCCGTAACCCCCGGATTCGCCCTCCTTACCTCGCAATGGTACACCAAAGATGAACAAGCCAGCCGTGTTAACATCTGGTTTAGCTTTAACGGCTGGGGGCAGATCTTGGGTGGTTTCGTCGCCTACGGCATTGCTATCGGCACACAGCGTCACGGCTCAGCTATCGAGTCTTGGAAAATCGTCTTCCTGTGCACGGGCTTGTTGACTGTTACGCTGGGACTTATATTCCTCTGGACCGTGCCGGATAGCCAGTTGAACGCGCGGTGGTTGAAGAAGGAAGATCGGGTTCTGGCTGTTGCGAGAGTCAGGGTTAATCAGCAAGGTATTGGAAATAAGCATTTCAAGCTCTATCAAGTGAAGGAGGCGCTGATGGACCCGATGACATGGGCGTTCTTCTTCGTTGCGCTTATTGCTGATATCCCAAATGGAGGTATCACCAACTTCTTCAACCAATTGGTATATTCATTTCCCATACGAACACCTCATTCAAGACCAGCTAACCGAAAACGCAGATTACGAGTTTCGGCTACAGCGAAGAACAGTCCCTGCTCTACGGCGTCCCCGGCGGCGCCGTCGAAGTCATCGCCCTCATCGCCAGTGGCTACACAAGCCACATCACCCAACAACGCATCCTGTGCAGCACGGGCGGTCTGATCTGTGCGATCGTGGGCATGGTGCTTATCGTGGCGCTGCCACTAGAAAACGACGTGGGGCGGTTGATCGGGTACTACATGACACAGGCGAGTCCGACGCCGTTTGTGGCGCTGTTGTCGTTGGTGTCGAGTAATATGGCTGGGTATACGAAGAAGACGACTGTGGCAGCGCTTTATTTGATTGGGTATTGTGCGGGGAATATCATTGGTACCTTCCTTTCAACCCTCTTTACTTGTAAAGCAAAGGATGAATGCTGATAATGATAAAGGACCACAAGTCTTCCGGCCAAAGGATGCACCGCGCTACGTCCCCGCCGAGATTACAATTATCGTTTGCTGGGGAGTTTGCCTCTTGATTCTGGGGTTTATCTGGTGGTGGTATAAGAAGGAGAACAACAAGAAGGCTGGTATTAGGGCGAGGGAGGATTATGTGCGATTGGAGAACCAGGAGTACGTTGCCCTTGTTTATTTCATGAGATATGCGTAGTTGCTAACTGGATTCAGGTGGTTGGACTTGACGGATTGGGAGAACAATGAGTTTATTTATTCGTTGTAGGATTTACTCTAGGAGTACGTATGGTTGTTGTTATGACATAGTTAGGTAACTGGATTACCATTATTACTGAAGGGATGACTGATGCATTTCGTGGACTAATGTGATGCATATGCCCTAGGCCAATGTCGATCTAAGCGAGCAGATGATCAACCATCCGGCCCCTACTTTTCAAATCTTCTCCTTTTTGCGCAGTACTCCGTAGTCCAACTGCAACTCCAAATCCAAGCAGACAAGGCTTAGGCACATCCTCTCACTTTTTGGTCGGCCTCTTCTTCCCCCTCCGGCTCATAACCTGCCACTCCCCCTGTTCACCCTGCGACGTCGACGTAACCTTCGGCGTCGGACGATCACACATGACCAGCAACATCTGCTTACGTACATCGCGCAGTCTCTCCGGAAGTTCAACATAGAGCAACTCATCTTGCCGAAAACGCTCTTCCTTGCGCGTGAGCGCGAGAGCTTCCTGCTGTGCCGCCACTTGCTGACGCTGCTCTCGCTCAGTACGTTCACGCGCCTCCTCTCGAAGAGCCCGATGATAGTGGCGCGCATCCTCCACTGGGTCGCAGTGACAGAGCTTCTCATTGAGTTCAGGCTCGTCGCCGTGACGCTTTCGACTCACCCCACCTCGGCACTGGTGACGTTGGCGTTCCTACACGTAGCTCGCACAGCGGCATCTGGGCGGGTGTTCTTCAATCACTGGTTCCTTCATGGACTGCTGTGGAGCCAGCTCAAATATGGCGTAGGTGGATTGTAGCGTCTGTTTCTTGCGCTGATACAGCAGGCCTGTGGCTTCTCGCTGTTTGTGGAGTTGCTGGTATGCGGTAAAGTAGTCGATGGGCTGTTGGGTGGAAAAGGGGAAGTTTGGGTTGGGGTGCGTACTTCGACATGAGTAGAGGTTCTCGAAGGTATCGGGAGCGATGAGGTTGATGAAGGAGGTGAGATGAGATTCCACAGTGACTCGGTGGCTGAGGTTTGGGATAGCAGTCAAGCGAAAAGTACCAAGATAAATCTTAACGACAAGGGTTACTTAGTGTGAACCTGGTTGAGGCTATTAATGGTTCAGGGACTACTGATATCTATACAAATACTCTGTACATCATCTTCAATTGGAATATTCCACGCCTTCTAGTGATATTCCGGAAACAATAACCCAAGCACAGAGTCGATGCACTGATCAAGATAAGATCAAAAACGACGCTAACCCAAAGCAGCGGGTCGAGAACTGGACCAGTCACCGCTTTCGCCAGAGTGGCGGTCAGGGCCGGCGACCAATCAGAATACTTATAGTTGGTCCGTGCAGCGGAGAAACCGAACCAGATCGGCAAAGTGGAGATTTGACAGTTGTGATTGGCCGGGGAACCGAAAATGGAAGCGCGCGCCACATGAAACCGGAGAGCGCCTGACGAATGCGGAATTCTGGACCGGTGATTGGTGCTGTTACTGCCGCCACGGCTTCTTAGCGAGGGGCACGTACAGGTACATACAGAAGGAACAGTTGAAAACATGGAGTATAGATGAAACGGATAAAGTGGAAGTGAATGAATGGCCGACAGGCAACAATGAACCCTTCAGGCAGCAAGCAATGGAACTGAAAGAAAGAAACACCAGGAAACACAAGAATAGAACACAAAGTCCTCAACCGAAGAAGAAGCTAAAAACGCTAAAGACACTAAAGCATAGTCTATTCCGTCGGTGAAAAGCCTTATAAACTGCATCTCCTGCATTTCTTCACATCTTTCTGCATCTCTTCGTCTATTTGGTATTATTAAGACGTTGAGCGTCTCAGTCTCTCTCTAGGCACCGGTTTGCATGTGACTTGTACCTGGCGTACACCCTGACATCATCTTGTCTGTGTTGCACCCTTGCGTTCATCGTTTTCGTCCGATTCACTTTGTCACTCGTTGCCTTATTTCTCCTTTATGGCCAACTCCTTTTCTATTCGTACAATATCTCTTTCGACTCCAGCTTCAGAAACCACTGAGATTCCCCCGGATGGAGACATAACATCTGCTTCGAGGAAGCCTTCGTCCTCGACAACTTCTACGATGGATCTCGACCCGCCTACTCGTCACACCCCAAAGCGAACGCCCACAGCGACTTCCTCGCCTCCGTCCTCCTATAGCCATGCCTCGTCCCACCACTGTCGACCAACTTCCCGGAGTACAGCACACTCAAACCCTACCAGCCGTCGCAGCTCGCGGCATTCCTCGCATCGTCGGGTGCCTACTTCAGTATCCCTGACCCCGTCGTTACACAGCGCGAGTCGCCGTTCGCCGGGTCAGAAGCGAGAGTCTCTACTAGCATTACATCGGGAATCATGTCGGTTATTCCAAGTCCCAGACCAGGAAGCCATGACCCCTCCGCCGATCACGACGAAAATGTCTGTCCAGCATATTCCCTCGGCTGCGTCGTCGGATATCGGTTCGCCGCCTTTGTCGCCGGGGTTATATGCGCAGTCTTCTGTTTCCGATCGATCCCTAGACTATGGCCGGCCCAGTACGATATACCCGATTCCCGCAGAACCACCATGCAAACAACCGTCGAATAGAGTCAATACAGTCATCGACTGGACCTCACCTTCCACCCGACGGCGGGAGTACGCAAAGATCGACCGCGCCAGTCGTGGTGTCCGAGGACTATGGCGCAAAGTCGCACCGCGATGGTGCCAGTTTGGGAATGACCGAATGCCGTTTTTCGAACCAGATAAGAACGGCAAAGCCAACTATGAGGGGAGCGTGAGGCGGTTCCGAATGGATCTCCCTGACGAGCCGGAGCTGGTTAGATCTCGTCGGGGAGGGTTCACACTTCGGGGGAGGAGACACACGGCTGTTTAACTCCTTCCATCTCTTTTGAGTTTTGATTCTATTGGCACTCCATTTTGACAGAATGCTTGCGTTCATGATATCACGACCATCGCCACTGCACCTCGCATTGATTGCAGGAGTATACACCCTGTCCTACTGTTTCGCTTTTAATCACCTAATCGGATGATATTATGATACCCAGATACACAAATTATTGTTAATCGATGTTAATCATTGCTTAGTCCAACTTTACAATACAAATCCTTTTAAGAAAAGAAAAATCTCCCAACCAACGCCGTAGATGCCAGGGTATATTACATCAAATCGAAATCGTCCAGATTGTCGCGGTAGCGCATGATGTTGCGCTTGATCTTGCTGGAATCCACCCATGTCACAAAATCCTCCATATTCCGAGTCACCAGAAACGCAGGGTCGGTGACCACCTCAGTTCCAACACGCACATGGCCCTGTTCGATGAACGTAATCGCCTATCCAGTAGACCCGTTAGCACCGCACAGAAGTACCACCCATATTAAGGGGGAAGGAGAGTCTAAGGAGCCCAGGTCCACACGCCGGCGCAGACCCATCCCATCCCCAGGGGCAAGAAAGAGACACGTACAGCTTTAACATTCTCCACCATCCCACTCCTAACCATCAACACCGCCAAACGCCTCCTACAAAACGCAGAAACCGTAACCTCCCTCTCGACCCTGGAAAGTCCAGCCCCTTGCTCCCGACTCTGTTTCAACACTCCCATCCGCCACAATTTCTCCAACACATCGCTCTCAATCTGTTTTCTGACGGGGTCAGTCTCGGGGTCGAGCGCGGAGAGCTTGTGCGCGAGTTGTCGCAGGGAGCCGGCGAGCGCGTTGTATTTGCGGTAGTCGGCTGGGTCTTGGAGGTGGTAGCGGGCGCGGACGGTGTGTTCGCGGTGGTCATTTTCGGATTTGTAGTTGTGGAAGTCGACTTTGCGGAGGAGTCTGGTTGATTTCGATTAGGTATTTTGGGGCACTCGGGGCGTATTGGAGTTGGGGACATACTTCCGCTCATGGTGCTTGAATTGACGGACCATTTTGAGGGTTTTGGTTTATTTGGATTGGATTTGGATACTCCTTGCGAAGCGCGATGATGGCGGTGATAAAATTTTGGATGATATCTCCAGGCGGTGTGGTTCTGCCAGAGGTTGTATCAATACAAACTATGCAAACATTTGCGTAGTTATGCATATTGCACAAGGAGTGATGAACGGCATAAAATTGGGCTGAGATACTTGACTATATAGCTACCAAGGGGGTGTTATTGAAAGACAAGAAAATTTGCGACAGAGCTTAGATAGGGAAGTTCATGGTGTTTGTGGAGCAGTGTCCGCGGACAATGATGTTAGGGCTGCATGCAACACGGATCAGAACTGAAATGAGCTATGATGTATGTATGGTAGACAGATAAGGAATGACATCTTGGGCAACAGCAGCCAAGTGCTAGCTGAGAGGTATCAGATTTCAGTGCGAAGTCTTCTTCTCGTCGCCCACAATCTCGGCCGCAATGTTAGGCAATTGTTTGAGCATTCCGAAGCTCTTTACTCCCAATCAAAGGTATAGAATGAGTCATCTTTGTAACCGCACGGCAGGAAGCTGCTTCTTATTATGAAAACTGTATTGAGAATGTCTGTACTATCGGAGCGGTTTTTGTCAAATATGGCAACGAAGTATTTTCATCAATCCGGTTAATGTCTGGAGCATGAACAAGGAATCGGGGGTACCATATTGCACCTTCCGAGCCAAGAGCAAGAAACTGGTGAAGCGCTTATGTGAGTAGCGAATTTATGGGGTTCTATTAGTCCATGAAATACCCAAGTAGCATCTTAATGGCATTTGGCAATGCATCGCTACCGGTAAATGTAGCCACAACGGCTTTCTGCTTTATACTATTCATATTTCGTGTCGAAAGTGCGCATGTATTCGAGTCTTCACTAACGTCAGAGAGAAGTTAGCTCATGGAGAGGCCTTTCTCCTAGAAGAATTTGACCTATCGATTTTTTTTGGATTTGGGCCATTCTATATTACACATACTTTCATGGTTGTAAGTGTCCGTTGCTGGCAATACCCAAAACCAGTGCGTTATGTTGTGACAATAAATATTTGACAGGTCCTTCTCGCTGCAATGAGGTGCGTTCAATTCATAAGGATTGGTCCATCGACGATGGAGATAAAAGGCGCAATAGAACTCTTTTTGGAGGGGATCTGTGAACAGAGCTTGATGTCACATATCAGTACAATAGTATTTAGCCAGAAATTTCTAGAGTTGCACGCTCGATTCGGTGGGGAGCAAGCTTGATAGCATCTAGGATTGCAAGATATAGCCAACATGATGCATTCAAAAGCTGAACAGCCTCTTTCTTTCTAAAACTGCATGTGAGACTGTCAAGCAAATCGCCCGCTTTTTTGTCGGATGCACTTGCGTATCTCATTATAGGTCTTGGCCGAGTGTTTCCATGATAGTGGAGGTTATGAATCGCATATTCGCGTCAAAATGCGGCGACCACAAAGCCCTATCTCAGGTACATCATTATTCCGAAATGAGCTCTCCTTCATTTGGCTAAAGTGAGAAAGGAGGTTTCTGCAGAATGTTCCAAACCTATATCTTATTTTGATACGTCTTTCTCGCGGGTAGGCATGGTTGAGCTATTGACGGCCCAGAGATTTAGTATTATAAGTATACCATCACCAACTTCCACGTGGATGCCGCTTGCCTATTCTCGTTAGCCTGACAGCGTCCCTGCTGCTGTTCAGCTTTAACATTGACTGGCAAAGCGCATGGTCAGTATGACCACTACTCACATTGGCGTTGAATTTGCATGGGTGAAAGATAGTAGATGGATTATAGCCATGTCTCCTAGCTCCGCCGGTCATTTTAGACAGGGATTTATTCATTCTGCCTGTGTGGCCCAAAAAATATGTGAATCAGTGCTTAGAAGAGCTTTTTTTTTTTTTTTTCGCTGAATATCGCTGACCGGTCTTGATAACTGAGTATTAAATTGCTTGTGACATTGCAAGATGTCGATTTATTTCACTTCACAACTGTGCATGGAAGGCATGGTTCATTGTTAAAGGGACTGAATTGCAATTTGGAATCAGGACAGTGAAGTATTCCAACCGTAATTTGTGATTCGCGCATTCAAAACAAGAGCAGGCTAGATAGCTTTTGTAGGGGCATAGCCTGATAGCCAAACGCCCTTTCAAGGTTGAATAAATATGCAAAAACAAAGACATGCAACAGCTGGGATTCGCTGGTAGTCACTCACCGAACGACTAACCGACCGGCGTGTGGCTTAAGCTTGGTCAATAGCTCGCTGGGCGCCTCCTGGGTGATTTAGAGAGTGAGGCTGCTTTTCAGTCGCGCGACCATGGGTGAGCTTGGGTGAACGCACTATAGAGGTGAGTGAGTCCACACCACGCACCACAGAATGTCGAGCAAGTTCAGTCAACCGAAAATTTTATTACCCACTAGCTGCTATGTAGATATTGACCATTGGCTGTTTCTGCTTCCACTTCAAACACAGAGTCACTTGGCATCTGCACATGGTGGCGCTGAGCTGCCATGTGACCACGCTCGTCAACGGTTGCGCAGGGCAGGGTTGTTGATGCTGTACTACTGCAGGAGCTACATTCGAGTCCACAGGGTGGTGGTTTTATACACAGTTATGATTTGTATGATTATCTTCATTTCAGACTGGCTGATTGCTAATTATTGTATAATTATGTACGAAAGCATGTAGGCAAAATAGATTAAAAAGGTGAGGAACCAAGGACACCTTCTTCGATCTTAAAAACAACAACTATAAAATCAAAATAGACGCCATTATTTCCTCGACGACCCGGAGACATAACAAACGTTCAAGCCCGAAAAATTGTGGCCCGTGTTATTATCACTAGCTTGTATGCCTAGAGTAGAGACGTTGCAGAGAGTCGCTGCAGAGGTTCATCGATGGGGACGATTCGGCCGTGGTTTGACACTGGCCTTTCGATTTGCCTGCGTTGGCCACTGGTACGCCTGCTGCAGCTGCAGCTGCAGCTTTGGAGTGCTTGACATATTGCCGTGATAAACTCGACGCTTCCTCTCGCAGGGTCGGCGATGCGTGTATTGGTAGTCAGGGTACTCTCCCACGTGCTTTTGCTTTTACTCGTCTGCTAGCGCTTTGTAGTGTGTTCTGACCTCGCCAGGCTCCGATTTTCACTGTTTTCCAAGCATGATGGCTAATTTCGTTAGCATGTCCTATTTCAGCCCAGGGTTTCTTAACTTACAAATGTCATTGATCTGAAAATCAGGATAATCCTCTGATATCTTAGGATGATGGTACTGCACATAAAGGATGAGGGCATTTGGGGCCCGTGGAATCTTTGCACCTTTCGAAGGCATTGAAGACTCCTTGTTTGTATTCATTGACGGCCCAACTGGTCCTTTCTTTGGCGCTGGAGCTTTCGATATCACTTCATGAGATGCAACAGAGGCCGCAGAACCTGAAAACGCAGGAGTGTGCATAAGACGAAAAGCATTTATCGACTTGTCAATGAAGCCAATTACGGGGGAACCAAGGAGAGCACTGTTTCCGTCGGTAAGCTTGCATGATTGGGGAAAGCCCTTCTTTGGAGATATTACCCAAGGCGAAATTTTATCTTACTGGCATTTTCCTGGCCGACCACGTCTCTCACGTTGGTCGAAAGAAGCACGTTGTTATTCGTAGCCTTCAAGTGTCGCAAAGCATCCTGACAAGTAGCTCCGTGATGACTGTATTCGTTGATTTGGCAGTCAAATTCACGATGTGAGCTACAGTAGCCATTTTGCCGCTGGAAACAAGGTGAGGTTAAGTAGTCAGTCCGACATTGGTATTCTCCCACTCGATGCGTTGAGCTCAGGATATCAGACAGCAGACAAAAAAAATTATTCTCAAATATTTTGAGAGTAATAGTGTTGAGAGTAATAGAAGAAGTCGGATTGACGAGGAGAGCAGTACACATTAGTTTATATGACTTCCGAGGGAGGCTAACGCATTCCTTTGTTTACAAGTGAATGTACTCGAGAGGGGTAAACTAAGAAGAATAAGGGGAAAGAAGAGTTCTTGTGTTTTCTTCATCTTTGCCAATATTTTCCAACTTCCCACTCTCCACACACTTGCTTTGTTTCCCATCTTCGTCAACTGAAACTTCATTTCCCTCTTTTTGCCAAAAGCATCTGAATCTTTATCAACAACCTCGAGATCTATATCCCGTCAAGATGTCTAATATGAACCGCCGTCTGGGCACCAAGCTTATCGATTTCCTCGCCCTTCTGTCTCAGAACCCAGGTCTTCCACCGGCGACTAGGGACCAGGCCACTTACATCACGGCTTCGTACTCTGAACACAGAAATGTGTACCGACTGATGGCCCAGATTTCTGCTCTGAGCAATGGGGAGACGGTGATCAACACCTCTCATAGAACCAGGTCGGTGACAGAGGACAGACACGCTCCTGCCTCCCGCTTTGGAGTATATCTGCAAGCTCTTATGACCGACTTTCGCATCACTCCAACCGTTCCCGACTTCGAAGGCCATCCTATTGAACTGTACAGTATCCTTGACCCTGTAATCGAGAGCTGGATAAGCGGAGAACAGGAGTTTGAGTTTCACAGAGCCCTTCTTTCAATGGAGAAGAGAGCGAACGAACACCTTGCTCATCTTACAAAAAAATATGGCTACCATTTCATTTTCAGGATTGGTCTTCAGCAGTACTACATGACGTAAGTTAATTCAACGGTTCTTTAATTGGTTTTGTTAACTCTTCCAGGCGTACTGTCGCTGAGAAGATCAACTTTTGGCGACATGACCCTCGCAAAACCGACGACCTTGTCCAGGCCCAGCAGCTCTGCTACGATGCATTTGAACGCCAGCTCCGTCTGAATGAAGCCGAAAAGATGATCCTGATACAGGTCACCAACTCCTCAGGTCGGGATGCGAAGATGTTCTGTATGTATTTTCCATCGATTTTAGTTTTTTTTCAAAAAGTAGAAAAACTAACAGAACTCAGGGCGTTGGCTAGAAGACAACCGTGTGGCCTATTTCGCAATGCAAGCCTGCATCACGTTGCTGGACAAGCTTGGCAACGAGGGCACCAAAGCTACAAAGTAAGCCATCTGAGTCTCGGGTCCCCATGAGGCAACCTACAAAATCTGGCAGAATCTATGGTGCCTATTTTCTGTATCGGCCTATCTTGATATCCGACAATTTGTTCAGGATACACATTCGATTCCAGCAAAGTTCATCGGCCATCGGTCACGATTATCATGAACAGAACGTGTTTTCACTATTTCGATGATTCACGGTTTGATTCTGTCTAGGGCAGCGTTGGTCTTTTTTTTTCTTTTTCTTCTTTTTTGTTTCTCATGTTTGTGATCGATGGGTGATGGGGTAGGAATTAGGCAGGTCGATATGTGATGTGTTTCATTCTTTTAAGACACTGAAGAGAGAAAAAGAAAAGCAATTCGCTCATTCTTCCTTCTTTTCCATTCTTTCTCCCAATTTCTAATTTTTTAACTTTTCTCCAACAACTTCCCAAGAGCCTGGAGAGAAGCAACTTTTCGCCTGCGCTTTCTCAACTTCGTTTATCTTCTTAATCCGCTCCAAATACACGCCAAACTCAGGGCATTATGTCCGCTCTAATGTCTCTAATGTCGTCCAGCGAGCTCAGCCCGCTTCAGCGGGCCTTCAACTCCTTTTTACTGTCGATGCCATCTCACCAGTTGGAAGAGCTGGTTGAGTATCTGCAAGCCCGTGAGAACCACCAGCCCAAAAGTCATGTCGGACGTGGCAGCCAGACACAAATCGGACACCCTACGCCCGACCATGCGGCTTCTGGGGGCACAGCTTTGGATTCCCGTCGTGGCCCTGTTGCTTCCACAAACAACGCTTCCAAGTCTTCGGCTGCCCGTAGACGTGGCCGCGATAAGCCGCTGCGTCCCCTCAACAGTTTCATTGCTTTTCGAAGTAAGTCGAAAATACCCATAGACCATCTGATTATAAGCAACTAACACTAGTCAGGCTTCTACTCGACTATTTTTCCCGACCTTACTCAGAAAGCCAAGTCTGGAATCCTTCGCTTCCTGTGGCAAAACGACCCTTTTAAGGCCAAATGGGCTATACTTGCCAAAGCTTACTCTAAAATCCGCGACGAGCACGCTGGTTCGAAAGACGTCTCTTTGGAGAGCTTTTTGAATCTAAATGCTGGATACATCGGTATCCTTCAGCCAAGCCTCTACCTTGAGGCAATGGGTTGGGAATTGACTGTTGATGACGAACAGCAATATACCATGGCCAGAGTTAGCCAAACAACTACAAATGAAGCGGACATCTCCACCAACTATTCTGTCAGCGACATCGTCAAGCACTGTTACGACACTGGTTATGTCTCCCAGAAAGATCGACAGAAGCGGACGAGTTCCAACAACGAGGCCGTTATGTCTTTCGTTGTTCAGCCGTGTCAGGCTGTCAATGAGAAGAGCAACATCCAAATCTCCGGTACCAATACTTTCATTGACAATGCTGACGACACAAGTGACGCGATCAAATGCTTCGTCGAAGAGCAAGCTGAAGACACTCCAACTCCCGCCTACAGCGATATGAGTTCGGCCCTCGATGAATCTTCTCTAACTTCCGTCGAAGCACCGCATGGGCAAAACCCTTTCCGGTTCATGGACGACCTCGGCATCGAACTTAGCTTGGACCTTCTTAGCAACAACATGGCCAGCCAATGTGTCCAATACAACACTTCTATGCCGCCCTTCCAGCGAGCGCCGTTTGATCAAGGGAATACCTCATGCATCCCCGGGACGATACAAGCCATTGAGTCCTTTGACTTCGACCAGTTCGTCAATTTCTAGATGGTGACGACTATATCCGTTGTGTCTTTGCGTCCTTCTCTACTAGGAGGCATAGCTTATCTTTCTCGGTTTGCTGGTAATCGTATTTTGATATCCTTCACCAAAAAAGCATGTTCGAACATCTACTTCCTCACCCATTTTGTCACGACTATCACGAACAACCCACACATTTCTTGTTTATGATTTAAGGCGCAGACGTGTGGGGTCCGTTTGTCTCTGCCCCTGTTTCTGTTTCGGCGTGGCCCCTTTTTTATATCCTGTCTTTCCTCTGTTTTCTCTTCTCCTGGCATGCTCTTATTATTCTTGATATCCCGTTTACGTCTATCAATTTTTGTTTCGTCGTTTTATGTCGTTCAATCGTTTGCTTTCATTCTATCCGCGTGTATTATTTTATTCGGTTTGTTTGTTCTTCTTTTACCACTACTACTACTACTACTACAAAGATACGATCCTATCATGTACGTACAACAGAGACGATTACTCCCTACGTACATACTAAATCCAAGACCGTACGAGAATAAAAAATAATACGAAATACAGGGGAGCTACTTCACTCATGCCCAGTGCCTGCGTAGCTTACCTTTCTCTTTTTTCCCCCCTCCCTTCCTCTCCATCCAGAGCAAACGATTCACTCCCTCTAAAAATAAAACCTGAAACAAATTTAAATCGAGGGGTTCGTTGCTACCAATGACCTTCTGACGCATTTCCGGAACGATGAGCCTAGTTGCCAGATCCTGTTGACGATCTGGGATGAAAGAGGTGACGAGAGAAGTGACGAAAGCGTCCCGTACAAACCGTTTAACAAAATGGCCGGAAGTTGTTAGCCTCGACCCGTTGTTTAAGGATTTGGCTAGGCAGTTGATGGTTTTGGGGCCTGAGATGAATTATGGAACGGCAGGCGTTGAAACATCTGTGGGATGTAGACATTTGAATATGTTGGGACTCTTCTGTTGTTGACTTTCCCCTTCGGTGTCGACACTTGACTTTGTGTTTTATGGTAATTACGCCCTCACCAACTTCATCGCTCTCCAGTACCAGAAGTGAGTTTCTGTAGTGTACATTTCTTCCAAAGTATACCCTGTTGCTGTCGACTGTGAATGTGTCTTGCCCTCTCTCCCCACCCAATGAATTGTAGTCCTCTCTAACCACGGCTCACCCTGAGCCTCCTGTAAGACTGAAACTCCGTCTTCGGAATTGGTGAATGTAAGCTTGGCTTTGAGGAAGGAAGATTTGATGATAAAAGTCGTCTTGTCTGACGCCGTGTCAACGGATATTGTCTTGTATATGCGCCATGTCTCCCTGGCCAGGAGGAGTCTGGGGGAAGTCTAACAGAACTCGTGTTGTGGATGAAGTTTTCATGGACTAAATTGTCTCGGTTAGTGGCTTGATTAACTGGCTGTAAAAGGGTGATCCCTTGACCCCGAGGATGAAGACATGTTACCTTTCGAGTTTTGAGCAGGTATTATCAAAGAGAGAGATCGTTGAAAAAGTAGCTGTCAGGTGTCAAGTAAAGCTAAGCTCAACATGGGTTATATGGTTGGTGACCCGCTGGTGCCCATCGCAAAACTATTATCTATTTGGGAACCAAAAGCATTATATGTAAGCTACCCAGACTCACTACTGAGCATAATGGAATAAATAGCAAACTCAAGGAAAGCCTGACTTTCCCAGCACCGACCTCATTCAAGGAAACCCGCAAGTTCCTCGTTTCCAGAAGATGCCCCCAGACCAAACACCTGAGACAACACTCAAAACGACATAGAGTACCGCATCGTATAAGTGTTTTACAAAGTATACCCCATCTTTGTCCTCCTAGACATTGGCGACGAATATCTAATCGCTATCCCTGTGTCATTTTCTTCCACTGTCCAACGGATCCTCGTCTTCTTACCGGTCACCAGCTCCTTCAGGGTATCCATGCTATTCGCGCAGTTGGTAAAAATAAGCCTGCTTTCGAGAATGGACCCTTTGATGATAATTATTGTTCTATCCAAGGCCACTACGTCAACATATTCTAAATTCTTCGAACTGCGCCATATATGCTGGACCAGGAGGTGGTGGTTTTAAAGGATTCTGAGTTCGTTCTTGGTGAGGTTGAAGTCTGGCAAAATCGGGACAGGTTTAGCTTTTTGCTTGAAGGTAAAGTGGTATTCTAGATAGCATAGATACCCTTGGTTAGTGCTTTTCGAGTTTGCTGATAATTATCGAGCCAAAGGTAGAAGGGCTCACTCTGAGATGAAATAGGATACATGTTTTGCTTTTGCTCTACTGGAGATGTTGATACTAGATAGGGAAACTAGCTGTCGATGCTCAAATATAAAGGCTGTTGTCAAACGCATCTTTATATGGGCCCATGCTCTGAAACACAAGGAGAGCACTCTGCTCGAAAGCCCTGCGCATACAGGCGGCTTGGGGCGAGGAAAAGGATCAGAAACAATATAGAAGGGGGCTAGTGTCTCAGGAACTCATAGGGATAAGAGATTGTAGAATAGCTATCAGCCTCAAGTCCACGAATATGGTCTGTCATAGCCCTAGGGCTCGGTATGGACAATAAACTTGATTAATTAAATATGAGCCCATTATGGCGGAGAATAGATGCCCGGTCTTCTAGTTACATGTTAACAACACGCTCCCACTCCGACTCTGACCATAGCACTGCTATTCAACTTAACAAAAAAATTAATTACTATTCCGGTGCATCCCAATAAGGTAGCTAGAAATATGGTAGTCATCAGCTAGCCCTACCCGCAAGAAACCATCCCCAATAACCAAAACCCCTTGATCAACCAACAAATCATAATTGAAAACAACCCATCCCAAGTTAAAAACCCCTAAATCCCATAAGCTTTACAATCCCCCCTTTTGAAAAACCTCCCCTTCTGCCCCTCCACCCCTTCAACCACATCCCAACAGTCCTTCCATTCTCCCCCGCCAAGACCCCTCCCTTGTCCTAATATCCTCATCTTCTTCGTCTTCCTCCTCAATATCTCTTATTTCATTTTCTTCCTCACTAGGCCAGAGAATAGCACGCTTCGCATTTCCAAAGCCGAGTCGGCCGCCGTGGTCTACGAAGTGGTAGACGTGGATGGAGGCGTTCATGTGCCCATGGGTTTCTTCGTGGGAGGATGCGTCTCGCCAGGGAAGGATTGGCGTTAGCGTCGGGTGCGGGGTCCAGGTTACGCGAACCAATACTGCGTTAGACCTCGTCCGGGGCCATTGTTGTTGGTGTCATTGACGCGAGTGTTTCTGCTAATATTTTGGTACTCTGTCGGGTTCGATCCCAGCCTGCGATCACTCGTGTGGATCCGATGGTGATTCGCAGGTCATCCATGTAACGTCACAATCGATCCTTCCATTCAGGGCGACACCGCAGAATGCGCTCCAACGTTAGAAGGGCATTACCGAACGTTGTCAGGCAGACCGTAAACTGACGGAGCCTCAGATCACACAAGCTCGTCTGATGCTCGGTATCCCACTTCTCGAAATGTTAGAACCAATCCTCCACATCCTCCTCATTGATCCTCAGAGGCCAGTTAGTAACATATCGTATCTGCGTGAGCGCATAATCTGGGACATCGATATCAAGTTTGTTGAACAAAGCCCTTTCTGTAACGAAGGCGAACTCAATGCGCGAGATCCAGAGGTTTTCGGCGTCGGTTTGAGTTTGGTGGTTTACGAATAGAGAAAGCGAGCGGGTTGGGCATTCTGGATGTAGATGAGACACGAGGTCTGTTGGGGCTCTGCCGGAGAAGATGGTCGTTAAGCTGAAGATGTATTGGTAAATTTTCCTGCGTAGGTGTATGGGGAGAGACAGGAGGGGATTTCCTTTTCTCTTCTTTTTAGGGTTGGGAGGCATTGTGAGAGATGAGATCGTGCATGCAGGTAAATAAAAAGGAAAGGGAAAAAAGAAGCAAGAAAATAATAGAAAAAGAAAGATTGCGAATAGATGCATTCCATCATCTAATAATTGTATGGTCCAGTAAATATGCAGAAGAATACAAACAAGAAGCGAAGAGAAGTGAAAGCAAACTGTAAAATCATAACTCGTCTCGCGCCGGCTCCGGGGGGGGAGCAGGTCGGCCACTATCCTTGCTCAGATCAACGCCCTTATTATGCCGCCATTTCTCCCAAAGCGAATGGAATTCTTTCTCCATTGCGCTTTCCATCTTGTCTGGTAGGACAACAGTGTACTCGATATACAGGTTCCCTGGTTCCTCATCGACATCGCCACTGTGATCGTGCAGATGGCCCTCAGAGTAGTGGGGCATGCCTTCGCCCTTAACAGCCTCGACAGTTAGAGGCTGGACGACCTCACCCCGACTCCGGCCCAAACGAACCACATGTCCATCCAGATGGGTAATATTGCGTGACCAGTCACCCATCCACGCCTCGCGCAGCGACAACGCCTCCTTCCAGAAGAGATCCTTGCCCTTCCTCCGGAAGAACGTCCCATCCGTGCGCTGCTCATCCGTCGAGCCCAGCTCAGCCTCCTTCTCCTCCAAAATAAGTATAAGATCACCAGCAACCCAATCAGGACTCTCCTCCGCCTCGTTCTCAAACACAATCCGCGTTCCCTTATCCATACCCGGCTCGACAGTCGCGAAAGTCTCCACGTCGTTCCTCACAACCCGGTTTCCTTCACACACGGGGCACGGCTTCTTAATCGACTTCCCTTGTCCCCTGCACTTATCGCACGGCATCTGAATCTGCTGGAACATTCCCGGGGCAAGCATGTGTTTCTGAATCACCATTCCACGCCCATGACACTTGTCGCAGGTAATCACCTCTCGATCCGCAGAGCCCGTCCCTTCGCACGCCTCGCAGATCTGCTGCTTCTCAATAGAGAAACGCAGGTCCCGACCCGTATAGAAATCGCGCAGAGGAATCCCAACGCGGAACTCCATGTCGGGTCCCCGTCTGTGTCCAGGTGCATGACCAAAGTGCCCGCCGCCGCCGAAGAATCGAGAGAAAAGGTCGAAGGGGTCATGTGTGGGTCGTCCGGCCGTACCGCCTTGTCGGTGCTCTTCTACGCCTTCATGGCCGTATTGGTCGTAGATCTTTCGGGTGGTAGATGTTGATAGGACGTCGTAAGCTTCTGCAATTTCGACGAATTTCTTCTGCGCGGTTTCGTCTCCTCTATTCCGGATAGCACGACAATTAGCACTAGCCACCAACAACAACGATAGAAACAAAAGAAACTTACGGATTCTTATCTGGATGAAACTTCTTGCTCAACGTCCGATACGCCCTCTTAATATCCCTCTCCGACGCCGACTTATCTAACCCCAGGATCTTATAGTAATCCTCCGCAGCCAACACCAACGGCAACAGAACAAAAACCACCAAGAAAACAAACTGTACGAGACGCATTATGGCGCGCTATTACTGGGAGCTGTCTTTGCAGCTCATGCAATTTTTAAACGTCTTGCTTGAATTGAGCCGCGCGCGTGCTGGTGTCGGGATCGTCTGGGTTGTATAGTTCGTTGTCCGTTGTCCGGTTTCCGGTCGTGGTTGTCGTCCTACCTTACCACTGCAGTGTGATAAGGTTGATTTGTTCCGAGATCAGGGCATCCGTCGTGAGTCAGAAAAGGCCTGGTGTTGTATTTGAGGCTGTTGATCCAGGATTGGAGGAATTGGAGTCGGTCGGAGCCATAAGATAGCAGGCATAGCTTTGGCTGAGGTGGCCCTAACTTCGGATTATGGCTCTTCCGATCACGTGAAATATTTTCACAGATTAAAGAAAAGAAGGAGGGGGGAGGGGGGTGGAAAACATCACCAAATGGATAGAAATCGTATTAACTAGTCATAAATACTCAGTCCATTGCGTCATAAACATAACTAAAGCATTATAGCGTACTGCCTCTCGCATCAAAAATGTCATTCCGCCAGGTTCTTCCCAATCCCCGACTTTCATCCCCCTCCTCAATGAGCTCCTGTGCGTGCCTGTTCTCATCCTGCCATTTCTTGATAATGCTTCCAGGCGCGTAGACACCCCGGAAAATACCATTTCCTACGACATCCACTCCAAGACCTGCTTCCACATCGCTGTCTGACGGGGGTTTCATGCGCGCTAAGACAGCACGGACAAAACTCGCCAGATCCTTTGGATTGGCAATACGGGCAGCTCGCAAGCGTTCTCGCGCAAATATAAGCTCCCGGTTCAAAGCGTCAGAGGCACTGACTATCTGCTCTGCGATCTTCTTCTCCAGAACCCGGCGAACCAAGTGTTTGAGGAACGGCTTGGTCAACCACAGGAGGAACTTCCATTTGCTGCGATGGATCTTGTAGTCTAGTTTGTGGATGACAACGCGGACACCGCGGAGGGTGAAGATGTGCTCCAAGCGGTCTCGTCCGACTTCCACATCCAAGGAGATATCAATTCCGCGTCTGTCGAGATAGAAGCTGGCGACACCCTCGTCTTTGAGACGGAATAGGCCTGTATGGGTGCGGAGCCAGTAGCCAAACTCTGAAGAGCTGATATTAAGTCCTAGGACTGTAGCGGTAAATGTAGTCTTGACATCCGTGGCTGTTCGTTTGGCGTGTTTCTTGACAATGTCGATGTCGTTGCGAGTGGTGATATGTGTGTGATACGGGAGGAAAGACGAGTAGTTGACCGTCCGGCCAGGTTCCAAGATCAGATTCTCCACAAGGAGATCCAATTCAGGCGCAGCCATCTCCAGACGCAGAATGGGAATGTACTGGACATAGCGTAGCAGGATCGGGAAGAACACTTGGGCAATGTCCGTCGGCAGCTCGTTCTTCTTGTTGCTTAATCCGCCAACGGCATCTTTGTAGATTTTCGTGGTCGTTTCGCTCAATTTTGATACCATAGGATCTTCAGATACAGACTGGATCGTCCGGTCGACTTGGGTTAGGAACGCAACCAAATCCTCACCCAGTGTGGTATTCGAGGTGATATTTGAGGCCTTCATCTTCAGCTCCTCCATCTTCTCGTTAACAGAGTCGAAGAAACTGGGGTCAGTGAGCATCTCCTGCAGTGTGTGTCCAAGATCCTTCATCAGGTTCTCAAATTCGGGATCTTTGTTAGCATGCTTCACAACCGCGTGGAACTTTTCCTCCAATATCTTCCATTCTTCTGGATGGCCAATTGACTGTGCCAGGGACCAAAATTGCTGCATTGCCTGTTTCAGGTCTGCATTGGTACCAATATCTTCTTCGGCTGCTGTTGAGGCTTCCTCCGCTGCGGTAGCATAGGACTGGGCATACCGTTGCACCAATTGAGTCAACTGAGAAATCGAATCCGAATAGTGTGACTGCTGACGAAGATCCAAGACAGCTTGTTTCAACCGATAGATCAGAGTCTCTTTTGTTTGTGGCGTAAAATGCTCCTTCGACTTGTCAATTGCCTGTTTACCAGTACGACTTATTCCCTCGCCAGCGATATCTGCCACTTCGGATGCTTCTTGACGAAGGTTCTCTGAAGAGGGCTTGCGACCCTCGTCCTTACCAGCACCCTTGACCGCATTGGCTCTCTCCTCTGACGGCTTGAGCTCTTCTCCAACCTTGTGTGACGTTTCGGAAATGGACAGTGCTGTATCGGAGAAAATCTGGCGACCGACAGTGGTGACATCTTGGAGGAATAAACGAAAATCGGCGTTGACTAGAAAGAGGCTTCCTACTGTGCGGAGACTCTCGCAAGCTAGAACGGTCAGTTGTCTAGTAACACAAGGAAAACAGAAGATCAAGCGTAGAAAGAGGTTGTACCAGCACTAGGATTAGCCCGAGCTTTAGCACTGGATGCCCTCTCAGAGATACGATTGACATCAATTGACGCCCTGGACCGCGACAAATGCCAAAGAAATTCCTGCAATTGATCATCGCCATTCTTCTCATGTAAGAAATCGATCAACACCTGGATCCAAAGACGGGAATCCCGGATTAGCTGACGACAGACGGGTCCGATATCCTCATGTCGCGAATTGAGTAAATCAGACGCTAGCAACCGACGAAGATTCACGATGATTTGATCGTTGGATGGCATGTACCCTTGAGAAAGGGCGCGGACCATCTGATAGGTACGCAGCTTGTTCTGCAGCCTGCTATGCTGTGAGGCATTTTCGTCGTAGCGAGGGAGGAGGGGTTCTGTTTCTCCTTGCGGCATGGTCAATTCCTTGCAATGAGGAAGCTGATGGCTCAGAGAGAGGAGAAAATGTGAGCACTATCTGGTCGCATATCTTGACAGAAGTGATGATGAGGTGTGTGTGTAGAGTAGGCATGGTGATGAGAGGAGTTGTCATCCCAACCTGTTTTGACGCTGTACGGCATGATGACGACAACCAATCACATGATGCGTTATGGTGTAGGAATGCAAAAAGTGAATATCAGATGCAGGGAATCCGATTCTTATATGGCCATATATTATTATCATTATTACTACAACACTAATGGATTTATGTAAAAACGTAAAATGCTGGGCAGATCCACCGACAAGCTTTCGATCGATGCACGTGAATCCGGGGAGAGCTGTCATGCAACCCTACCTATAGTTTCTATGGAGCACCTTAAGACTAACCGGGATCCCGATGATCTTTCTCTTACATACAGCGTTTCTTTACACTTACTATCGCACTCTCCGGCGACGGAGCCACCCACCCAATTTTGAATAATCCTATCAACGCCCGTGATTAATGGTGGTCGCAGTTTATCCGGAATTCTCCGACGAAAGCGTTTCGATGGAGCTGGGGGCGGTCCGCTTTCCGGATCAGGAATAGAGCCGCAGTTCCTGAACATTAACCACAATTGGCGGGATTCATTTAAAGACCTCGATGAACATAAATGATAGGTCAGACAGTACGTAATAGTCTGTTGCACTCTACTCCGTGCAATGCACGGAATACAAGTACGCGTAACAGTACAGTGAATACTCGGTAGATTCGAGAACTGATTCGATATCTGACATTTTTGTCTGGTTCTGGTCGGATTGATCGGCTGAATTGGAGAGGGCCCCATGACTGTTGGAGAAGAAAAATCACTCATTCAATCCTCTCGAATACGTACCAGATGCAGTACAACAATTGCCCTTGCAGCATGAGCTCTTTAATCGCGCAGTCAATCAAGAATGTGTTTTCGTATGCCTCTGTATACGCTGCAGATTTTGTCCCGTAGAACACACCACAACAAGTATTCATTCTACAATGTACAGAGTATACTTGGACAGAGACTGTTCGGGCATTGTCCGCGTCGGATTCTGCGGGGAATTCTATACATGGTCAACTCGCCGGGTCCAGAAGAATTCTAGTTTGATATCAGACAAAACCCGGAAAGGAAATTGCTCGTCTCTCGCGCGAATGATTGCTAATCGTCCCTGCAGGGGACTCTTTTTTTTTTTTTTTTTCTGGTTCGTTTCTCCACAGGCCAGACTTCGGGATGCCATCGGATCGGGCTATGAGTCGGTATCTGCACTTGTACATGGTACCGTCCATAGCACTCCAGAAGTACTGTACTGTAGTCGCATCTAACCTTATATCACTTCCCTTGTGTTCTCTATCTCTAACTTGACTTTATTCAAGGGATTCCAGTCTTATCCGTATTTTTATATCTGTAATTGTAGTAGGAGTCTTCACTACTGTATGTACTCTGTACTCAGTATCTCCGCTCGGAATTACCTCCGCCGCTCCACTACCATAGTTCCTATTACTCTTGCTTTCTCTTTTCTCTTATATCTGACACTTTTTGCACTGCCATGACTGGTCAGAAGCCATTATACTCTCCTGTCGCGTCAAAATGCGGTGGATAATGCGCTCCGATGGGCCATGTGTCTGCCCCGACTCTTCCCGACCTGACTCAACTGGCCATGGCTGAATCCTTTTTTTGTCTCCTCCTGTGCCGTCGCAACGGTTGTTTTGGTGCGCCCTCACGTCCTTTTTTTTTTTTTCCCTTTTTAATTCTTTTTTTGCTTGTGACTAAAAGGGCAATCCATCCTGGTCTTTTGACTTTTCGGAATGTGGTGGATTAGTCGTCCTCAGGGGCGTCTCAGCCGGAATCGCATACTACTTAATAGCAGGCTTCCTAGGTCTTCTCGTTCTTCTCTTTTTTCTTCTTCTCATATCGCATTGTCTTTTTTGGACCTCTCCACTCCTCAAGCAACTGGAATTCGTTGCAAGAGTACTTTGACTACTTCCAATTCCATCATGGCTCGCTTTCCTCCGTCTGCACAACAAAGTCGGCCGGTGCACGCGACTTCCCACATGGGTCAACCCGCTCCTGCGTAAGCAATTACTTTGATATACATCTGAAGGGACCTTTGCTAATGCTCATTGATAGTGAGGGAAGCTACGACACCGCTAATCCCTCGTACATCCGCAAATACCTCCGTACCTACGGTCTTACTCCTCCACGCGCAGAGTCATACGAGACCCAGAAGACAAGATGTAGGCACACTATGCCACCTGAGACTTGTATGAATGGTATTGACAATGACAGGCCTGGCTCAGTTGGCTTTGAAGACTACTCCCATCGACAAGTTTCTCTACCTGAGCACTCTTCGCAAGAACAACGTTCACCTCTTCTACCGTCTTGTCTCAGATCACCTTAGAGAATTGACCCCTCTGATCTACACTCCTGTCGTTGGTGAAGCTTGTCAACGATGGTCTGAGATCTACCAGCAACCTGAAGGTATGTATCTGAGCTGGGAAGACCGCGGTAACCTCGCGGCCGTCATTGCCAACTGGCCCCAGCCTAACGTGGAAATCACCTGTATTACCGATGGTTCTCGTATTCTGGGCCTCGGTGATCTGGGCATCAATGGTATGGGTATTCCGATTGGCAAGTTGGCCCTCTACACTGCATGTGCTGGTATCCGGCCCGAGGCTACTCTGCCCTTGACCCTGGATCTTGGCACTAGCAACAAGGCTCTCCGGGAAGACCCGTTGTACATGGGTAGCCGCCACGACAAGGTTACCCCGGAAGAGGAACGAGAATTCATGGATGAACTGATGGCCGCTCTGACCGAGCGTTGGCCGGGGTGAGTGACTCATTCTCTTATATGTTGTCGATCATTCGGAGAAATGGGGAGCTAACCGGGGCCGATCGTCCGAAAATAGTATTGTGATCCAGTTCGAAGACTTCAAGAACCCCTTCCCCGCTCTGGAGCGTTACCGTGACACTTACACGTGCTTCAACGATGACATTCAGGGCACTGGTGCTGTCATCCTCGGTGGTGTCATCAACGCCGTCAAGCGCTCTGGCCTTCCCTGCAAGGACCACCGTGCCGTCTTCTTCGGTGCGGGCAGTGCTGGTGTTGGTGTTGCCAAGCAGATCGTCGACTTCTTCGTGCGTGAAGGCATGACTGAGGATGAGGCCCGCGCGTGCTTCTACTTGGTTGACACCAAGGGTCTGGTCACCACCGACCGGGGTGACAAGCTGGCGGACCACAAGGTCTACTTTGCCCGCACAGACAACCAGGGCGAGCAATTCAAGACTCTGGAGGAGGTGGTTGAGCATGTCAAGCCTACCATCCTCATGGGCCTGTCCACCATCGGCGGCGTCTTCACACCCGAGATCCTCCGCAAGATGGCCGACTGGAACACCGCCCCCATCATCTTCCCTCTCTCCAACCCTTCTTCCAAGTCCGAGTGCGACTTTGAAAGCGCTGTTACCAACACTGATGGTCGCGCCCTCTTCGCCTCTGGCTCCCCCTTCCAGCCTACCTCCTTCACCAACTCTGCCGGCGAGACCCGCACCCACTACCCCGGCCAGGGTAACAACATGTATGTGTTCCCCGGAATTGGCATGGGAACCATCCTCTCCAAGGCCGTCAAGGTCACCGACACCATGATCTACGCTTCTGGTGAGGCCCTGTCTCAGGCCCTGACTGCTGAGGAGATTGAGCGTGGTCTCCTGTACCCCGACATCACCCGCATCCGCGAGGTCAGTGTTGTGGTTGCCCGTAAGGTCATCCGTGCTGCCCAGGAAGCCAAGGTCGACCGCGAGACCAACTTGCGCACCATGAATGACGGAAGTCTGGACGCTTGGATCAAGGCTCGCATGTATAACCCTCACACTGAAGTCCGCGCTCTCGAGAAGGAGGTTGGCGCTTTGCTGTCGAGTCTGGGCTCGTTCCCGGCTCTGAATGGATACGATGAGAACGCTAAACTGTAAGCGGCATACAACACCCTTTTCCATCTCATTATCTGCAGATCCATATATTCTGGTGAAACCTTTTTGCACCTCATTTCGGGCTTTTTCCTTTGTGGTTTTCTAATACTGGCTTGTCCAGGCGATTTTGATTTCGAGCGTTCTTCTGGTTTTTCGTTTCTTTCCTTTCGCATCGAGGAAGCACTGCGTGTACTCTTCTTATACCCCATTCTTTGGTTTATATAATGACTCCCAGTCTTGACTGGTCTTGGTTGGGAGGTGTGCATTGATTGTTTATGTTGAATAATAAAAGTTGTTGCATATTCATGGACGGATCTTCACTTTCCGTAGCTCGATATATATTTGCCCGGTCCTATAACTGCTGTTGAAACCCATGGACAAATGCAAATTATCCGGTTTCGCAATACCCCTCTTGATGATTATCAATCCTTCAAATAACACCAGAACTCGCAAGCCTTAACAGTCGTCTAGACCCTATATGTCAGAATCACGTGAAACCGGTGAGACTCAAAACCCCGACTTCTCAATGTCGACGATCCACCCACCATAGCTTAATCCTCTGACCGGGGAAGCGATTCGTCCAAAGCCAGATCTAAACTTGGGCCATCCTGGTTTGTTCTAGAAAGAAGCTTAGCGTCGGGGAAACGGGGACATGAATCTCTCCGCCGGCAGTGACAGCCTCGGTACTTAAAGCTGCAGCTAGGTTCCACCGAGTAAGTGAGTTTATTCCACGATCGTCGCGTTTGGTAGTTTTATAGATCGTGCGCGCCGGCTTTTCTAATTCCTCATTGTTGGGAGCTGCAAAAGAAGTCAACATGCCCTCCCCCCTGACCGATGCTGTTAAACTTCCCTGCGGGTTGGTCTTGCCTAACCGATTTGCCAAGGTATGTGATCTTTTCTCTTGATATAGTTATAGTTAAAATGATTAACAATGCAGGCCGCAATGGCGGAAATGCTTGCCGACTGGGACCACAACCCAACCCCCGACCTGATCGAAGCCTACAATCAATGGGGCCAAGGCGGATGGGGCGCGATCCTAACCGGTCAGTCGACTCTCCTCATTCTTAACCCGACCCTAGCACACCAGCTAAACCAAGCAGGAAACGTCCAAGTCGACATAAACCACCTAGGAAGCCCTCTCGATCCCGCCCCACCTTCCACGTACACCACCAAAGAGCAAAACGCCACCCTCGTGCAATCCTGGGCCAAATACGCAGAAGCATGCCAGCAACACGGCACACCTGCCATAGTGCAGCTCTGCCACCCAGGTCGCCAGTCGTTCCGTGGTGCCGGCAAACGGGGCCTTTTTGCGTCGACGATTGCGCCTAGTGCGATTCCGTTGAGGATTGGGGAGGGGTGGGTTGAGTGTGTTATGAGTAGGATTGCTTTTCCGGCACCGAGGGAGATGAAGCGCGGGGATGTTGAGGGTGTGATTAGGCAGTTTGTGGATGCGGCAAGGTTGATGGCTGATGCTGGGTTTTCGGGGGTCGAGCTGCATGGGGCGCATGGATATTTGATTGGTATGTCCCTAATTCCTGCTTTGCTGGGACGGCTGTTGGTGCTAACTTCTATAGATCAATTCTTGAATCCAAAGGTACGATCTCTACATGCATTGGGAAACAGCTGATACTGACAACAATAGACGAACCTCCGCACAGATGAATACGGAGGCTCCGTGGAAAGGAGAACCAAATTCGTCCTGGACATTATCACTGAAACCCGAAAAGTCGTCCCTGCAAACTTTGCCATCGGCATCAAACTCAACTCTGCAGATCACAGCTCATCCAACTTCGAAGACACAATGACCCAGATCAAACTGCTCACAGAAGCCGGAATCGACTTCCTCGAAGTCAGCGGCGGGAGTTACTCAGACCCAAAAGTAGCCACATCCTTCCCTTCATCTCTCACATACAAGACTAACTTGTATACTACGCAGATGATGGGCTACAACAGCAAACCCGAAGAACCTCCCAAGACCACCCGCACCGCTGCCCGCGAAGCTTTCTTCCTCTCTTTCGCAACCGAAACCCGCATCCGCTTCCCAAACCTCATCCTAATGCTAACTGGAGGTTTCCGCACGCGCGCCGGCGCCGAAGACGCCATTAAGCAGAATGCTTGCGATATCATCGGTATTGGACGGCCTGCTGCTGTGAATCCGAAGTTCCCGCAGTTGTTGCTGGACGAGAGTCTTTCGGATGAGGAGGCGGGATTGCCGTTGAAGAAGGTGGGATTGCCGTGGTATGTGAGGGTGCTTCCGATAAAGGCTATTGGAGCGGGGGCCGAGAGTGTAAGCTTTCCTTTCTTTTCTTTTTATGTGATGTGTGATGTGCGTATTGGATGCTAACAGGGCTATTAGGTGTATTACGGTGGTCAGATTAAGCGAATGGGTAAAGGACTTGCTACGTCTGCTCCTGCTTAGGTTTCTCTTGGGAGGATACCGGGAGTGTCCTGTCAGAACTTGAGCTATCAGAACTAGAACATGCACCTCTTACAGATAATAATGAATTATTAGCCTGGAATCACTCAAAACATGTCTCTCAGAAATTGATAACTACTCAGAATATGTTGCTCCTCTCTGACCCCCATATACTATATCGATGCTATCGGCGGTATCCTAGGCACTTTTTCAATAGGCAGCTTTTCCCACTTTTTGCCTCTGTCTTTGAAGTCCGTTGAAGTTATGATCCTCAAAATAAAGACAACAGCAAGTCTGAGAGATAATTACCAAAATGCAGCAAAGGAGAAAGGAAACTTGAACTAGACCTGGACATGGGTAACTACCCATTTGGGTACAGGTCTTATACCCATACCCAAGGTACGTTCATACCCAAGTCTACACAAATTTCCTGCATAAAAATCCTTGGTCCCTACTGAGTATTTTTCTCTGTTTCTATCCCGTCAGCGACTATCATACAATTTATCCCTCTTTCTCACTTACCATCTATAATATTACAAAAAGAAAGCTATCATACGATAATCTACGGCGTAAATTAGGTGTTTGTTAATCTCAAGTATTTCTCGATAACAATTTCTTGCCATTTTCGGCCTCAAGACGACAACATTTCCGGCCGTCACTTGGTAACACGTGATCTGTTATTCACCTCGGCCATGTGTTTACATCAATACAGTTCAGCTCGGGTAAGTTACATAACGGAACTCGAAGTGGAACATGAGTTTCTATTCACCTTTCGAGAGCAGCCAGGTTGAAAGATGAAGCTCTTTGATTCCACAGAAGTGGAGACAATCGTTGTTGTTTCGTTTTATATATATAACTATATATAACTAACTATATCTTGACTTTCTTTTATGTGTACAGTTTGATTTATTTTCGCGCCCTAGCCAGTTACCATGGAGCCACTGGCCTTACCATCAACCGCTACAACTCATACAATATACCAGTAACATTTGATTCATTTGCAAACTTGTTGCTTATATGCATTCAACCCTTTCAAAGTGCATCAAATGGAGCCGGGTCTCCATAATTCCACTGCGTCCCAGACAAACTCTCCAACGTCTCAAAGTCAGGCATCCAAAAAGGACTGTCCGCATCCAAATCAATCCAAGGAGCAAGATGCAACGCCATTCGCACTCCGTAGTGTTTACTATCCTGTTGCTGGGATACTCCGGGCACCAGTCCGATTGGATTCGCAGTCGGCATGTTGCCAGCGGCATAGCCTTCGTTCTTGAGTGTACTAAATACAGTAGTGCTATCAGGAGCGGCATTGGCGCCCTGATTGTGTTGAGCTGCCATCAGCTCGGCCATTCCTGCTGCCTTGGTGTTCTCGTTCCCTTCGAGCTTTTCCATTGCAGCGTTGACGAGCAGTTCAAATGCATCGCGGTACTTTTTAACCCATGCTGCTCGTTCGCCCATAACGAATAAGACTGTCGAGCATGCGCGGATATCATTGCTCATCCTAACAGACCAGACCTCGTTTGTGTGGGTCCAGAGAGCATACAAGAGCGTAATCCCCGCCATGAAAACCGTCTGGACTGCCAGGAAGGAATGTCCATATTCAAGCGTCTGGTGAAGCCTTTTGTGGGTCTGACAGATGTCTCCCGCGGCATTGAGGCAGATGTGATAGTATGGATCTGCAAGCGAGAGAGCTGGTAAGAATGGTTGGATTAGGATACGCAACGCGCGATTGTAATGAAGCGTTGTGTAGTCCAAATCCGAGCCGCTGAAATTCCGCAGAAGTGCAGATTCCCTCCATTCCTGCAATTCAAGGAATAGCCGGTCCATTTTTGAGCGTAGAGTATGTAGTGGTTTATCTGCACGGTAAATCTTGTGCTGGATGCTCGAATCTATGCGACGAAGTTGAATAAGATATACCGCAAAGGTCAATGTAGTTGTTCGGTCAGATGGTGGAGGAGCAGTTAGTAGTGTCGGATCTTGCACCGTATCATCCACGTCAAGTGGTAAGGGGAGATCGATATGTCTATCCGCAATGCTAAAAGGACGGCCAAGAGACATGGATATGACCCTCTCCAGGTAATAAACATTCCAGAAGAGTCGCCGGCGCATTTGCGCGGTGAAGGGGTCAAGGTTGGCCTCATTTGCTTTTCGATGGAGCCCCAGATCTATAGCAATGCGCATCGCGAGTCCAATCATGTACCAGATGCCTTGACTCGAAGAAGACCGGAGATGGTATACCACGAGCAGCGTCATTGCTTCAATATTCTCAATTGATCGTGTCTCGCACATGGCTGGGGCTTGTTGTAGAGCAGTCATGTAGTATTTCTATAGCTGGTCAGAAAGTAGGTTGAGGGTAATAGAGATGCATTATTACTCACTTCAGGATTCACATAGGCATATTTCTCACTCAACTGGATCATCGTCGCTCCAATAGCGTATACCAAGTATAATTTGAAGATTCCAAATCTCTCATTCCTGGTGGTCTCCTCACACTTCAGTTTCGCCAAACGCCAACGGTTTCCATGTAACCGCCACAACTCATCCCTGTCGAGGAGGGGATAACGGACATGGATCCTGGTCAAGTATGCCTGTAAAAGCTTGTACCCCATTTCATCATTCGGGGGTTCTGCGTCTTTCGGCAGCTCTTCAGTCCTCCCTTGTCCGAGAGGGCCACTTGTGCTTAAAGGCTGTGCAGTCTTATCCAACGTTCTATGGCTCGAATTCGGCCTATTATTCTGACCCACGAGAGTTTGTTGAGTCCGCGATGGATTAAGAAACTGATTCCACACAGTCGCTTGAACCATCTCTCCGAGATTCGAAGCCAGTGGGAGCCCCGAGCTGGAGCCCACGTAGGCCGGAGCCTCCGAGTTCAATGCGAGAAACCCAACAAGCTCCCCAACGGCATTATTGTCGATGCTAGTTGTTGGTGGCCTCTGGGCCGTATTTCGGTTCTCAGAGGACTGGAAAGTAGTCGGGGTGGACTGAGTGACATTGCTATCAGGGTCACTCCTTGCTGGCCTAGCTTCCAGCTCAGATTGGAGAAATGTAATACGGTCTTCTAGAGAGCGGATATACCTATTACGCATTAGTCCAGCTAAGATGAATGCAGAAGACGTGGCTAACTCGTTCTGCTGTCCATTTTCCTGTCGTACAGTAGATTTGTCACACGACGTCCCGGATTTCTGGCAATTAGAGCAAATCGGATATTCATTATCGCACTGTCATCCATTAGCAACTGCACTATGTAAGCTGTCCGTACACTTACTTTCTGCTTCCTCAACTTGCACCGCGTGCAAGCCGTCCTACCTCGCTTCCGGGGATTGTAATCTCTGGACGGTGATGGAGATGGCTCATATCTTGATATCGCGTGGATATTCATGGTAAAGCATATTTATTACCCGTCATTTAGCAATGGGATGTGGTCTGTACGCTGTCCGAACATCGTCGGAGTTGGACTGACGGAGGCGCCGAAACGTCGGGATTGCCGGAAAAGGAATGCCAAGAGGTATCGGCTGTAGCCGTTGTACACTATTCCTCTCTTTCTGTCGAGCCCAAAGATGGGCGGTACGGAAAGTAGTTATTGACCTGAACTCCCCGAATATCTGCTTTTTTATTGCATTACATGATTATGGTATGTCTTTCTATAAGATACATTGTTGGAAACGCTGCTAATGCACTGTCGTCTTTTTGAAGCAGGGAATAACACTCAATGCTGCAACTCATCAAGGTGATCGAGCTGGATCCCTTGAATCAGTTTAGGGCAGTCCCTGGGGCTGGCTATGCCTGGAGGCTGACCATTGTTCAGTCACCTCGGTGTCGGCGCCTGCCCGGATAGATCCTGGGTGTCGGACTTCTCTTGGTTCTGCTGTTGTTGCTGCTGTTCTTTGATAGTCTCCTCCTCGTGAGGATCCTTCGGTCTCTCCAAGCCTCGATCCCGAATGAACATGCACGCAATAAAAGCCAATCCGATAAGGGGAACCTGTAGAATGAACACCGCATGAGAAGCCCTTGCATACGCTGTAAGGATGCTCTCCCAATCTGCTTCCGGAATGCTGGACTTTGATGGCAAACTATATGTTGAATGGGCTAGATGCTGGTATCCATCTGGAAGATTGGACTTCAGTGTAGCCTGTAAGATAGCAGCCGAAACGGCCAGTCCACATGCACCTCCCAAGCAACGAAAGTAGTTGCGGTCTGAGATAACAACTGCACGTTGTGATTTTGTAGCGTGTGCTTGAAAGGCGACCATGGTCGGCTGAAATGTGAATCCAACCCCAACTCCGGCAACTCCAACAATAACAGCGATAACACCGGGATTGGTTGTACGATCGAAAAGCAGCATCAACCCAGCCCCTCTGTGGAACGATTAGCGCAGTAACGAAAGGTTCCTTCTATATGACTTACAATGTCCATAGACCGAAACCACACCAAATCACCTCGCCATAACGTTGAAGTCGCGAGATATACTGACCTGATGCGATGGAGGCAATCGACTGGCAGGCGACCATAGGTGCTGTTAGTGCAGCAGAGACAATCGGTGTCCATCCCCGTGCATTCTGATAGTAAAGTGGCAGATAGTAAAGATAGGCTTGATAAACAGCTCCCAGCAGAAAGCTTTGTAGAAAAAGTGCACAAATCACCCTGTTCTTAAAGAACACAACTATCGGCAGTTAGTACATACATCTATCAAGAGTTTGAGGGACGTACTGGGAAGCATAGGTAGCATGGCTACTTTCCATTCAATGAAGATGAATGCAATAAGAGAGCAGCCACCAATCGTCAGCATGCTGATGACCATAGCAGAGTCCCAGTTGAAGTAAGAACCACCCCCAGAAATGGGAAGCAGTATAAAGATAACCGCAATCGAAGATGCAAGAATACCATAGAAATCAATCCTGCCCAAGCTGTTCTTGAGGCTATCCTTTCGTGCATTGTTTGGGATGAGAAGATATCCGACAACAATCGAGAGTGCTGACAGTGGGGAAATAAGCCAGAAAAATCCGCGCCATGTCGATCTCATGATGAATGCAGCCGCTATAAAAGGGCCTATCACATTTCCGAGACCGAGGGCACCACCTAGGATGCCCTGATACTTGCCACGCTCTTGGAGAGTCACCACGTCCGATACGATAATCATGGTCAAAGATGTAACGCCACCACCAGCAATTCCAGCTACTCCACGAAAGACATAGAACATGGCAGCATTTTTCGAAAGACCGCACAACAAGTCCGCAATGCAGAGTAGAGCTAGCGCGCATAAGTATACGATTTTGCGGCCAAAGATGTCCGAGAGGCGGCCATAGAGTACCGTGAACATCGTGTTGGCAATTAGGGACGATGTACCGGCCCAGGATATGGAATTCTGTGCATTGAGATCGTTGGCAACAGTCGGGAGAGTTACACTAATTCCATTCTGGTCCACGAAGGTGACGAGTAGCGAGATTGCGAGACCGGAAAAGACGATGATTAACTTGCGAAATGGCAATATGTTTGTCTGGTCATGGAGAGACCGTTCCGCGGCTTGTTGTTGCCGGTTCATCTTGCTTCAAAGTCCAAACCACAAATCTTTAACTCTGTCGCGTGAATGACCATAGCAACTCACTAGGACCTTGGGCGTGTTCAGGGTCAAATATCTTTAAACCCACTGGATCCGCAACACTGCGCAACGCATTTGACAAGAATGTTCAATATAAATCATTAGGGTTCGTCCCTGCTATATTGATATCAGAAAGGAAAACTTTTCACGCCAGGAACTCGCTGATCCCTGTGTGTCAGTGACGTTTGTCTTTGACCGAAGCCATACTCCGTATTATATTCCAACCAAACGACAGTCCGTCCGTTATCATGCGTCGGAGACTCTGCCGATGGGCTCGGAAATTTATCTTTTTACGAAGCAGCATCTGCCGCACCATCACCATTGGGGGAAGTTCGGATCAGCTATATTGGGATCCTATGGGTCGGCAGTCAAGCTCCTCATCGGACGTCCGAAGCCGTAGCGGTGCAGTGCCGTATTCCGCAGTACGGAATTGCTTGATTCGCTAACGGCGATACCATTGTTGGCTTTTGCTGGTGTTAGTCAATGCGAAATGTTTATTGACTCATTTATTCCTTTCTATAAAGCGCTGTTCACCAGGAGTACTTAGTAGAAATGAGCACTGAAGACGTGGGAAAAGCCCTTTCCCGCTGTCTGGTGACATGAGACTAATCCCAAACTAGTAATGTCATGTGACTACTATATATTTCGTTAAAGGTCGTACGTACGAATCAATAATGCCTTAGTATTCTCTCATATAATGAAGCCAATACCAAATTAAGACTCATGCAGTAGTAGCTTATTCTAGCATAGCATTATCACGGTAGCGGTCCGCCCTGGAGTGGAAGTTCAGACCGCTCGCCGCTTTTACTCCGGACGATCAGATCGACCACTTCGCAGCCCTGCACAAGCGGTTAGAAGCCCGCCATCAAGAGCCGGCATTGTTTTTAATTCTGTGAATCACAATATGGCATCATACGGGTATTTGGAGCAACCAGAGGAGGGTAAGAAACCTGTTCGAAAGCCATTCTGTCTTAAATTCAGCATGCTAACTTCGCTGACCACAGATGCTCTTCACAAGTCGCGCCTCCTCAACGTCGAAGAAAAGCCATTCAAGCGGATATCAAGACGCCTATTGGATCCAAGCTCGTTAGTAGTCACCAACGCGACCCTCCCTCCTACACCTCCTCCGGACGACGCAGACGAAGGGGCGACAACCGCCGCCGAAGCCGAAAAGCAAAAACGACTCGAAGAATGGCGCCATTTCCGCGAGGACGTGACTTTGGACTTCGCTGCGTTTGAGGGAAGCATCGCGCGCATCCAGTTCTTACTTATGAGTAACGAGAAGGAACGCGAGCGGTATGCGGCTGAGAAGCTTCGGATTCTTTCTACAATGGAGGCTGTGCGAGGTAACACGGCGGAGTTACGGGGGCAGTTGGAAGAGGCGCAACGACTTCTGGCTTTGCGGAAGAACTACGATGACCTAGCCGAGAAAATCACGAACAATCGGCTTCTGAAACCGCGTGAGGACCAGCAAGCGAACCTTCAAAAACTGCAGACGGAGATCCTCGATTTGGAGAAGGAGAGTAAGGAATATGCTACGACGTGGTCAGAACGACGCGAACAGTTCGGACGTATTGTTGAGGAAGGAATGCAACTCCGACGTCTCATTCGCGATGAAAAGGAAGAGGTTGAGCGGAGGGAAGGCATGCAAGAAGGTGGTGAAGGAGACGAGGGTGATGCTCCAAAGGGGAAGCCCGAAGCAAACACGCCGCATCCCGATCATGACAGCCCGACATCTTCGCAGACGCCAGACGACACTACTCGACAGTCTGTTGGTCTACAGGCGGATAAGTCTGGTGCAACAAGAGCCGCCTCCCCATTACGACATGTGACCACGGCTGAGGACAAGCAAGAAAAACCTGCTGCCGATCAGGAAGATACGAACATGGTCGATGAGGGTGAAGTGGAGGAAGGAGAAGAAGTGCCCGACAAAATGGATACCACATAATTACGAGTTTGATGTTCTTGTTCATATTGCAAGAAATGGAGTTTGTTGGTCTTGGTGGCGTTCACTTTAATTCAATCTACGGCAGGAACTTCCTTGATTCACATTCATCTCTTGGTGCAGCAGCTTCATTAATCTGTCTCTTAAATGGAATCATGGCTTTTCAGTTCGTAGACACCCTATTTACGAAATCTCCCGCTCAGCCGTTTTAGCCTTCGCAATGGCTTCTTTAGCAGCCGTGATTTGTTCGACATTGCTCTCGGAGCCCTTCTTGCCCTCCTCGATCTGGCGTTGGATATCAGTATCTACAGCTGTAACAGAACGGAAAATGGCCCAAGCAACTCACCAGTAGACTCTCAAGCATAGCTACTGTGTCCTCAAGCTTGTTCTTCAAGCTAGGCAAAACATCTTTGCTTTCCTGGAGTGCGCGGCGCTGTTGTTCCGGGTGTATTAGCAAGTTTAAATCAATTAGTCCGGTAGATTGACAGCCTCGCATACTTCCTGGTTCAACAGGTATTCCCTGTTCTCGTCGTCTTCATTCTGGGCTTCTAATTTTTTGATCCGCTCCGCCTGTTGCCTGATTTCGTTGTGATAGGACGCCTCTTCCTTGACCAGGCGCACGACCGATGCTGTGAAAATCTCCAATTGCGAGCGGGGTGCCATGGTGTCCGGTTATTCCTATGAGAAGCAGACAATTAGTATAGGCAATCAACGTCGGCTTCCATGGGCACTTCGAGTTTCACCAAGCTATCTGATCGGCAAGCCACAGCAGCTGTTTTGAAACTAATGCGTACCTTGCAGACTGTAAATTAATTATTAGAAGATTCTGTCTATCATCAATAAAATGTGATTGCAAAGCGTAGAAGTTCTTGGAGTTTGTGCTATCACCCCTCCATCGATGACGCTATCCCAAGCAGGCATTTTGCACTGTTTGCTATGGCAGGTCAATAAAGTCACGTGTATTTACACTCTAGAAACGGAAATTATTCCAAAATGCTCCCAGAAGGTATCATCGGCTTCTTAGGTTTTCCAGCATGTTGCTGGTGCCTTCATAAAAAGGCTGTGAGCCGCTCGTCGCTCGTCATTCGTTCAAGAACCTTGGTTACCACCCCTGTATATCGAGTGATCAAACACGATGTGACCGGCAACGGCATATTTACTAGCATACACGGACGCCCTGAACTTTGTTGTATGCACAGCCCTTGGTCAATTTACCCCGTGGTGTTGATTATGCTTGACTGCTTGTGCCCTGGACAAGATCGTTATGCGGATGAGGCTGAAATCAGCGCCCAACTAGGGGGCTTATACTGAGTCACAGGCCTCATACGGCTCCGACATAAGCGCTAGCCGTCACAGCCGTACCGTAGATGAGGCTTAGAGGATGGCTATCATGGCTGCTGGATGACGAACAGGGCAAAGGATGCAGCCTTGTTTCGTGCCTAGTAGATATTGGGGTACAAATACGCCCGGGGATCTCCCTGCTTCTCTCTTTCTGTTCATACTTGCAACATAGCAATAGGATTGAGATACTGCTATATCTTCTTATTTGATATGTTGAATCTTTTCTCTCGACTGCAAGTGAACATACAACGGCAAAATGCGTTACGCAATCGCTCGACCGAGCGAATACCTCCTGCTCACAGGAGCAGGAGTCAAGGATATTGAGATAAAAAAGAAGGCCCTTGTGATGCCATGGCAGCGAGTGAGTATCTGTTAACAACAAAAGAAAATCCCTAGCAGTTGGTACTTTTGGAGATATTAATTAGTCAAATAGTGTGCAAGGATTTCCGTGGCACCGTTCGACTTCTCGATGAATCTCCAGGCAATGACCAGCGAAAAGCTTCAATTCTCCCTGCCTGCGGTGTTCACCATCGGTCCTGAAACTGGGGAGGACGCTCTCAAGAAATATGCCCGCCTCCTTTCTGGGAACACTGGATCAGAATTACAAAAGAACGCCTCTGGTACTTCCACTGGAGGAAAGCACCACGTCGAGGATATCGTGAAGGGTATTATTGAAGGAGAGACTCGTGTTATTGTCTCTAGTATGTCCATGGAGGATATTTTCAAGGAGCGACAGGTTTTCAAGAATAAAGGTAAAGCATGTATTATCTTCGAGTATCTTTACTTGTGAAGCTAACTCCAGGAAGTCATTGGGAATGTTCAGAATGAGCTCGAAGAATTTGGTTTGAAAATGTAAGAATATGCTTGTCCTAACAGATACAGCACCTATACTGATGAATATGTGCAGCTATAACGCCAACGTCAAGGAGCTCCAAGATACCCCTGGCAGCGAATATTTTGCCTTTTTGAGCCGCAAGGCACATGAGGGAGCCCTCAATCAAGCTAGGGTTGACGTTGCCGAGGCCCGGATGCGTGGTGAGATTGGGGAATCCGAGAAGCAAGGAAAAACCAAGCAGGAAACCTCCAAGATCGATGCCGAAACTGCTGTCCTGGAAACCAAGCGAAGGGCTGAAAAGGCCAAGGCAGACGCTGACCTTGTGGACTGTAAAACAGCGCTGGATGCCAGGAATGAAATGAGTAAAATTACTGCAAAGCGTCAGAATGAGATGAAAGAATCAGAGCTGCAAAAGCAGCTTCAGGCTAAGAAGGCGGAGACTGAGTTGGAACGGCTTAGGGCGAACGATGTCACCAAGAGCAAGGTTGCGCGCGAGGCTGCGCAGGAAACTGCTAACGCATCTTACTATACGGAGCAGAAGGCAGCAGATGCACACTTGTACAAGCGAAAGATAGAAGCAGATGCATTGTGTAAGTTTTCTTGAGCCCATCACGTTTGGGGTCGAAGCCAGCTGACCCCATTCTAGACTACCGTCAGAGTAAAGAAGCAGATGCTGCTTTTTACAAGCAAAAGCGAGAGGGTGAAGGATTGGTGGAACTCTCTAAAGGATATGGTGCCCTTGTGGACGTTCTCGGTGGTCCTCAAGCCTTCCTGCAGTTCCAGATGATGCAGAACGGTACCTACGAGAAGCTGGCGCACGCAAATGCCCAAGCTATCAATGGCCTTCAGCCAAAGATTACTACGTGGAATACCGGTAAGCATCTTGACTCCCCATCTTCATGAACATCTTCCTCATTTTAGCATTAGGAAACGGTAACATTGGCGACTCAGCTGCTCCGATCCGGAACATCATGCAGAATCTTCCTCCGCTCTTGAGCACAATACAAGAACAAACCGGTATCTCTCCACCGACATGGTTGGCTCAGATGCCTAATGGCCATACTAAGGAGCCCAAGATGGAAAAAACGCCTAGTGGCTGAATACTCCAAGAGTTTCAACTGTATTGGGCTCTATCTGAGGTCAATTGCCCCTTATGCTGCCATTTAGATATACCCAATTCCGTTTGCTTTATCTATTCTAATTAGCCAAATGATAATTGCATCTTCCCATGTTCGGCAGCTTAATCAAATAATGCCCCGATTCTTCGTATGAGTATGATGTTTCGTCCGGTTTCTTCCGTTGTGAGTTACTTTTGCCTTTCTCAACCCGCAGACTAGCACCTTCCCGATTGGGTGACTGCCCACGCATAGCTTCTAGATATAGACGATTCGTCCCAATCTCCATGACTTTGTCAACTAGCCATACCAATCTTTTCTATTTTTTAATCGAGCATCTGTTACTGAGACTCAGTATCCATTCTATTGACATGTCCTCATACGACTTCCTCCATTAGTGGCCACGAGAGAACCTCGATCCTCGACCCATCGAAACTTCTCAGAATGAGCGACCCCTCAGATGGTGTTCCTTTCCAAGCAGAGAGCCTCAATGAAGGTAACCGTTATCTCAAAAGAGGTCAAAAGGTCTTCCCATGTCCTGATCCCGCGGACACCTCTACCCTCCCCCCTGGAGATGAAGTCATCACCGTCCTCTCCAACCGAGACGGCAAGCTGGTCGTCAACCATAACTTCTACGTGACCAAGCTCGGATACAGAGTACGACATGCTGAGTCTGAAGCGATGAACACGGTAGCTGCGCAGAAGCGTACTACTGTTCCTCTACCTTGGGTCAAATCTGCGAACTTCAGTCCGTCTGAGCACGATGCTTCTGAAGACTATGGCGAGATCAAGATGACTCTTGTCCGAGGATCTACTCTGGAATCGAAGTGGGATACGCTGGATCAGGATAGCAAGGAGGCTGTTTGCCGCGAGATTTGGGACATTGTCAAGAGGATTCGGGAGATTGAACGCACGGATTTGGTCGGTGGTCTTTACCAATGTGCTGCTGATGGTACCCCTTCAAAGGGCATACTTGAGGATCTTCAGAGACCAGCTCGACCGTTGACGAGTGATGAGGAGGTGCGAGCTCGCCTGTATGAGCGCTATCTTCACGCCGGAGGGCGGGTCCTGAGAGATTTGTTGCCCGAATTACTGCCACAATCCGATCGCTCTGTGTTTACTCACGGTGATATTGCACCCTGGAATGTCATGATCGATGACCAGAATAAGATCACTGGTATCCTCGGTTGGAAATATGCAGGTTGGTATCCTGACTATTGGGAGTACGCGCAGATCATGAATGTTCCATTCTCGGACTGGTCAGAGTGGATGGAACGGACTGCGGCTCATCGATGGGATATCGACGGGATTGATGCTGTCAAGGAGATCGTGTCCAAGACTTGATGCATCGTCCTTGATATCCGCAGAAGCCGTCGTATCGCCCCAAATCAATGGCCCCGTCTCAAGGCCCACATCGGCCACCTGTTTGGCTTGGCCACTCAAAGTAACCTCGAACGCGTGAGATCGCAATAAGACGCGGTTTCATCTTGTTGCTGTGTGGCGTTCGGATGATACAAGCATACAAGGACTGTCGCTGAGTACTCGCCCTCCATCTGTCCAAATATATTGTTATCATCCGTCAGTTGAAAGTTGGTGTTCACCTACGGATACCTGTTAACGAGTGCTGTGTCCATCGCACTGGACACGCAGCATCTTCATACTGGCCTCATGTTCTCTCTCCGCTGTCTTTACCGTTACTGCCGCTTCTGTATAACTTGGCCGCCGATTGTCTTCTGTTACTGAAATGCATAATTGCCTCTATTCTGTGCTTCATACTGTGCTTCATACTCGACGTCGTAGCGGCCAATGATATCATGTGACAGTGCTCCGCCTTGGATCATCGCCGGCGCATCATTTCATTCAACTCCTCTGCACGTAAATATTCTACTGCTAGTGAATGTCTTCAATGTCTCACTATTTTCAACATAATCATCCCTCGTTCGGGTATTCACCAACTGAGAACTCCTTAATGCCACCTATTTCATATTCGTTTGATCCTTCGTATTCACAACAATGCCGGCACCGTCACTCCTTCAGCTTTCCACGGCGGCTGCCGTCAAAAACATGAAATGTAGGCAATCCCAGTGGTGTCTTACCAATACAGATACCTAACATCTGCGTGCTTGTATAGACCTCGACGATATTGGTAGCATACCGTATTCTCTTGCTCGACCATTCCTTCTGAAGATCGAAAGCCCCGAGAAACTAGTGAGTATCAATCAGTCGCATCTAGCTTCAAAGGAGATAGGCTAATATATTATTTTTTTTGGTTATAGCGGTCGATCGAATTGCAATCACCGCACATAATGAAGGATAATGACGAATTGTGGATCGGTTTCATCAAGCGCGACATTCCCAAGTGGGAAGAATACGATATCCCCGAGAATCCAGAGTCCTGGTATGAAGTTTACTGCGATCTCCGAGAACGAGTGCAAAGAGAAGTGGATAAGGATGCGGAACAACTGAAGCAAGCCATGGAGGGCATCAACTCGAAACGCGCTCAACACAGTACTAAGCTTGTGACCGACCAGCGCAGTGTACGCCTTCCCCCGATGAAACCGACAGAGAGAGCACGATATGCCGCGTACGATAGGAAGATAGGTGGTATTAAACCGGTCTTCTCTTCCCCTTCTTCTGGTGGCTCGGCAGATCCGATGGGAGGTCCTACGTGGTCGTTTGAGCGGCCGCAGATTCCGCGCTCGTTTTCGGGGGATGGAAAAAAGAAGAATAATATCTTCTCTGCGCCGAAACGGAATAAAGCCCTCGCTGTTCCGACCGGTCAATTGCACAACAAAGCATCACAGGTCAAGATGGCTCCGCGGTCTCTTGTCGAAGCGCATCGACAGCCGTCTGAACCTTCTCTTGCTGCACGAAAGGCCCCCTCAACTTTAAAAGCGCATCCAGCTTTGAGAGCGCCGGGGCGGACCAGGTCACAACCTGCCTTCGGATCAAGCAGTCCTGTTATCACGCCATCTTTGCGGGAAAGGGAAGCGAGGTTGCGAGCTTTGACTTCGGGAAAGCCCGTTAGCTCCCCAGCCTCGAGAACTCAGACTCAGACACCTTCTGCATCATCAAGAATACCGACACAGACATCCACACCGGCAACTAAAGACCCATCGCCCCCGTTACCGGCCAAAAGAAAGGTCGACGATCTTTTCGAATCTTCACCAGAGCCCGAACCTCAAGATGATCTGCAGGAACCAAAACGGAAGGCCCCGAAGCATCCTAGTCCAGAGCCAACTTTGGATGCGGGTGAGTCCAAGACAACACCAGAACAAGCACCACGCTTTGCAATGATTCGCAAGAGACCGGCTCCGAGCATCTTCATGCCACCGAAGAAAAAGAAGGTGACCTGAGTTCACTGCAATCTTGAGAACCGGCCATCACGATGGGATATGTATGATTTTGGAATTTCGCGACTTTTTTTGTCTATCTTATTCGCATCTTTCTGTTATTATATGGACCGGAAACGGCGTTTATATTTCGTCCGAGGAGTTTCGGTATCTGGCATACGGCAAATCTGACGCATTAGCATGAGTTAATTATTTTGTTGCATCAGTCTTAAGAATAATTGAGCTGAATTAGAATATTTGTTTAATATCAGACTTTAGAGAACCATATCTAAACTTTTGTCAGTACCAAGTGCTCTCTGTCTGCTCACGCTATATCTCACTATCCGGTATAGAACCCTCTCATATAAGCTGAAGCAGAAATTTATCTTGAATATAGGACTGCACACACGATGGTTCGCGAGAATCGCATTTGAAGAAAAAAGTTTTCATTTCATTGACAGGACATTATCATCGCGTAAGGTATTGGTATTCGTAACCGAAGGCAAACAGCAAACAAAGTAGACTTATTCGAATTATCGACTCAATCTGCTCCGATCCGATTACAGGGAACCGCCACGAAGCGCAAGGACAAGATGCAACGTCGCACCGCCTTCAAGATTGTATTCCGAGGCTGTCTTGTCGTCCGCCCTGTTTTTTTTTTGTCAAGAGGTTTTGATAAGCTAGCTGTTCAAACGAAGAGGGAGGAGGTGAGGGTGGTGATAGGATAAGGTGACGTACATCTGCTTTCCGCCGAAAATCAGTCGCTGCTGGACCGGGGGGATGCCTTCCTTCTCTTCGACACGTTCCTTTATTCTGGAGACCTATGTGTGTTTCAGTACAAGATCCTCTTTCGAAGCAGGTGTAGGTATCGTGGATCGACGGGTTCGGTTTCGCTATCGGGGAAGGCAGTGGCAGCGCGGGTCAAGGTACCTTGTAATCAGGCTCAATATCCAACTCGATCTCTTTGCCGGTGAGGGTGCGGACTCTATAGCACGAGAATGTTAGCTGCTGCCGCAAGACTCCAAAATTGCCATTCCGATGATACAACAACCGCGGGATGAACACTCACTTGATTAACATTTTCAAAGAAGATCAGCGCAGCTGAAACAAATCTAAAGGAAGGAGAGATTGATGAAGAAAACGCGAAAACAAATGCTTTGCGCAAAACGAGAGAGAGTGCTGGTTGTCCGGCTTGTTGGAGAGGTCGCCGCGGCGGGGTCCCTAAGGTGGGGAGGACGTGGATGGGGCGGTGATGCGGTGATACAAGTACATATAGCTACGTATAGCAAACAATAGAAGCTGCTGTGGTGAATATATTTGCTTGGTTGAAGGTTATATATTGCTTCTTAGTGTTTTTATTCCTATCTCCTATGGTTATTTTAATTTGGAAATCTGAAGTATAGTTCAGCCCTCCAACTACTAACTATATATATTCATGCAAAGTGTCTTGACGCTGCAAATCCAACAGCTCATTCTCCGTTACTCTTGAGCACGGGAAAATTTGAACTCGACAAATTCCAGCCTGCAAGAAGCATTAACAGAATTCCAAAAGATAAATTTAATATGGCGCAGCCAGCCCCAATCCAGAATCCATTCCAGCAGCTCATTTCGGAGTGTGATAATAATACAGTAGGCATACATACGCCCTCTCTTCTATGAAGAAAGAGAGTTGATTTACCGTTCTGTACAGACTCGACTACAAATTCGATACGAAACTCACCGGTCCGCAAGAAACGCGCAATTTAAGACTACCATCCTCAGCCCAGATTTCCCCGGGTGGACCATCGATGAGATCCTGAGCAAACTGCACGCCCAGGAAACTGGCAAGAATGACAAGGCTGGAGAGCCATTCATCGACCATAGAAACAATCTTGCCTTCTACGCTCGCCCACCAAAGCATATCCGGGAGCTTGTCGATGAAATTCAGCGGGAGTTGCGAAGCGTTGCTCCATGTTAGTATTCAACCCAGAACTGCTATTGACCTGATAATTGACAATGACAGCCATCTGGTTTACACCGTCCGATAATCTGCACATGACCACACTCGAACTAGCCAATTCGCGGACTCGTTCGGAATTGGAGGCCCTCGTTTCTGAACTGGAAGCAACTGGCACCATTCCAGAATTGATCGATTACACATTTAACCACCGATCACGTCTGATTAAGCCTGTTGTCAGCTACGATACATCGGCAATGGCATTGAGCTTCGTTCCTGCAGCCGGAGAAGGGACCGCTAGCACAGATGATGGTGCGTATAGCTATCACCATCTGCGACGGGACCTGTACGATCGAGTCGCAGAGATGGGTGTCCAAGTGATGCCGAGGTACATTGTTCCTTCTGCGCATATCACGATTGCACGATTCATCACGCATGATGGGTTCTTGCTTGAGCAGAATGGCCCTGATGGGAGTCGCGTTGACCGCGAGCAGCTGAAAGCGTTGATGAACAAGATCGAGTATATCAATCAGGAACTGCAACAGAAGTACTGGTCCAGTGAGGATGGGAATATGTCCTCGAGAGGCGAATGGGTTGTGGGGCATGAGAACGGTTTGGAGTTGTGTAAGGGTGCATCATGGTATGGGAAAGGGGAGATTGTTCTTGACGGAAAGGGATTCAATTAATCTCACTTTACCAATTCTCATCTATCGAACGGTAGCAATAAAGATCATCTAGTAGAAAAAATTGTTCATGCCTGAGGCATGATGACGCAGTCTTGGCAGGATTCCCAAAACGGCTAGGTCCAATCCCGATAGGGCACTAAGCGAACGAAATCCCACAATCCACGTCCAGCCCGACTTGAACCTCTTCGACAAGTGACAATCCACCGACCACCAAACTCGCGATCCGGCCAAGTCAGTCAAAATGGTAAGGAGATACTGTCCCTTGATGTTTTATTTCCAGCTGTTTCCTTCGGAGAAAATGGGATGAAATTCGATTATCGGTGCGGCGAGGCGATTTTTTTCCCCCCCCCGGTACTCAGCAGCGAGAGCGTCAATGATTCGGATAACAACAAAATCGCTTTTTCACTCTGCGATCGAAAGAGAAATCGATTAGAAAATCCCGTCGCAAGCGAGAATACTGGCGAAATTTCATGATACTTGAGGCAATAGGATAAGGGCGCGACCGCGGACGAGCACACATCAAGAAATGCTTTTTGAAAATCCCGGCCGATGAACCCGCACGCTATCGAATATCCCAATCAAACGAGCTGTCGATACTCGCTACTCAAGACCGTCACCGATTCAATTTCAACATTTTCTCCGATGAACATAGGAACATGGACCGGCAGCAATCATATCTCGTGAGAACCGAAGGCTGATTCTTATCTCTCCGCGCCTCCAGGTCAACGTTCCGAAAACCCGCCGGACGTTCTGCAAGTCCAAGGACTGCCACAAGCACACCCAGCACAAGGTTACCCAGTACAAGGCTGGCAAGGTGCGTCACTTCTATCTCAATCGACACGGTCACTGGAGAAGGCAACGGCACTGATACAAATGTTGTGATATAGGCCTCGCTGTCCGCCCAGGGTAAGCGTCGTTACGACCGGAAGCAGAGCGGTTATGGTGGTCAAACCAAGCCTATCTTCCACAAGAAGGCCAAGACTACCAAGAAGATCGTCTTGCGTCTTGAGTGCACGCAGTGCAAGACCAAGAAGCAGCTCTCTCTGAAGAGATGCAAGCACTTCGAGTTGGGGTACGTTCCATTGTATATGTCTTCAGATGTCGATGCGTATGCTAACCGCGTTCTTCTTCTACAGTGGTGACAAGAAGACCAAGGGTGCTGCTCTTGTCTTCTAAGTGTGTGATTTCCTTGTTCGGCTCTGGGTTTCCTGCTATGCACATGCCGCTTTACATACTGTGGCGGTGGGGATATGACATTGGCAATGGCAAAAAAATCAATGAAATAAGAGTTCACATCTAAAACGTTACGAGTCCAAATTACTGGCTATCGTAGGCTGCGCCGCGACACAAGTATGGACCTACACCTCATCGTAAATATTAGTGGTGTACTTGATCTGTTATGACCACAAATCATACGGACCTTCTATTCCCACGCTTGCCCAGCATCTTGTCATAATACAACCTCCAACGTCCCCTACCCGGCCCCGTACAGATATACGGACACGAACCCCATCAATAATCCTTCTGCATAACCCTCTTCACCACCGGCAGCTCCGTCTCATCATCGACATCCAACCCCCTCTTAACCCCATTTCCATTCTTCGCCTCTTCCTCCCCCAAATATTCCTTCCTCCCCGCCTTATGCACCCTCCCATTGATAATAATAATATCCAACCTATCATGATACTGCAAAATCTCAATATCCTCCATCGGATCCCCATTCACAAGAATACAGTCCGCATAGTACCCCGGCTGTATCTTCCCCAATTCATGCTCGCGCATAAAAAGCTTCGCAACACCCGCTGTAGCAGCGATGATAGCTTCATGCGGCGTGAAGCCAAGCAACTTGGTGAAATGCGCAAGGTCACGCGCATACGTGCCATGCGGTGTCCAAGCGAAGCCGTAGTCTCTGCCCCGTTTGTTAACATCTGATTCATTGACGGATCGAAAGGAGGGAGGTGAAGTAGGGACTGGCTCACCCTCCTGGCAACACGACAATGCCCCGACGATGCATCTCGCGCATTGCGAGGACTGCTGCTTCGATTTCGGTCTTGTACCCTGCTGCTTCTGCTTTGGAGCGTGGGTAGCCGAAGCGCTCGCCATCTTCGAGGGTATTTATGGGGAAATTTAGGGCGGGGATGACGATATGTTTGGTTTTGTTGGCTTCGAGCATGTCCATTCCTGGTATAGTCAAATATAATCAACCACAGGTTTAGCTGATGGAAGGGATGTAGGTTTTCTTACCTTCGTCGTCGATGTATGATGCGTGAAATATCACGTCTACGCCGTGCCGAATGCACATCGCTACCGAGTCACGGCCTCTTGCGTGGGCGCATAATCTTCGACCGTGTTTGTGCGCCTCATCGACGCATGCTGCTGTTTCTTCGTTTGTGAAATAGCATTCGTCTACTGAACGGTCCTCTGTGATCTTTCTTTGTGTTAGCACAAGGATTGACCCAAGCAATGTACTATCCCATACCGCCTCTCCTGACATGCTAAGCTTGATCTGATCTGCAGTCAGTTCGACATGTTGACGAACGATTTCTCTCATTTCTTCCGGACCGTCAGCATAGGCGCTAATTCCTGGAACGAGGTCGCCATCTCTTCGACAGATTTCTTTGGCGTTCGCGAGATAGCGAGGCCCTGGGATGTCACCGGCGTTAATGGCGTTGCGGATCACGACGTCTAGTCTGTCTTTTGCGGATGCTGCGCCCCAGCACCTTCATTGACCCCAAGGTTAGCATGCAATGAAACAGTGAAAATACAGGTAGCTGACATGGTATATCCTGAATCCAAAAAGCACTGAGCGCTCTTTGCTGTGAGCAGAGTATGTTCCTCCACGTCAAGCTCGCCTAACCGGGCTAGGTCACCTCCGTTCCATGAGAGATGAGTATGTGCATCGCCCAGGCCGGACATCAGTGTCCTTCCTCTGCCGTTGAATGTGTGGACTTTGGGGTTTCGTTTTAGTTCGTTTTTATTGGGGACGTTGCCTACTGCGGTGAAGCGCTCGCCTGATACAGGTTAACTGGCGTCAACAAATACGAAGGATGGATTTCAACACACCCTCAATGAGAACATCTCCTCGATAGGGTTCTCTCCCTGTCGAGTCTAGGATACGGACATCTGTTATCAAGATTCTGGAGCCTGGATGTGTGCCGAATATTTCATATTTCTCCGGTCTTAGCCGCTCTTCGAACTGAACTTCATATATAGGTTGAATATTCCGTGGAGAGCCATAGTAGGGCTCAATAGTCGACATGGATTGAGCCCAGGAGACCCTGGAGCTCATCGGAAGAGAAGGCGCCATAATGGCATAGAGTTAAGCTTGATCCTTCAATGACCAGGATAGCGCTTGAAATCAAAGATGAGCTCACGCTACTAGTCGAATAGCATGGCAAATTGTTTTAAAGGACTTGCTCCTTAAGACCTGCACCATTAACTCTCGTCACACTTAACATTTATAGTTATCATTGTGATTCACGCTGGCCAGTTTTTCCTCGGCATTAGTACTAGTCGTCAATAGACGAGTTTTAAAAAAGATGGCTGTAAATGATGCATTATGCAAGGACATAAAGCGGCCCCCATTTATTATTTTCCATCAAGCCGATTGTCTACGCACATAATCAACAATAGATCCTGCTGGAACTGATCGTATCTCCATTATCATATCATACATCGTACATAATACTTAAAATGGGAGGACGGTCAACGCGGAATACAGTCCTCTTCTTACCTTTTCTTTTTCTTGTTCAGATTACAGGTTAAACTCCATCGAAGCTGGAACGAAGAAAATAAAGAAACTATCTTTGTCTCCATCAAATTAAATCGTAGTTGCAGCCGCAAAAAGTGACTTGTGAGGTGTTGTAGTCCAGGTCACTAAATTGTCCGTACAGAGTAGGGACTGCAAGGTGATTTTTCGGGGAAGCGCACTACGGGTGCGCTCGTGTTGTACTTGGGGGACGCTAGAGTAGTTCAAGCAGCTGGATGGTGTCGTATTATCGCCACGGGATTTGTATTGGAGCGCTTTTGAGCTAGAGGATAGTGGCGTTGTAAGATGGGTTACCCCGTCAGTGAGAGGTATCTTCACTTTATCTATTTCAAGAAGGAAGAAATAAAATTGTATGCCCACCAGATATTGGCTTGCAATGAATGTAATTGTCATTTACCAGTGCTTAGAGAATGGATGAAAGAGGGATGGATGCTGATGCAGAAGTGAGAGGTCACGGGATTTTCTCAGCGCTGAACAATTCAACTTCCCTACCCAGCCTTGTCTGTTTGCTCTCATGCTTGTAAAAGCTACTGGTTATTCCTCAATGTAGTGAGATCTCTATCCTATTGTCTCAGATTGTCTTTTATGCATCTTCCCCGCTCCAGCGAACAGACCCCGATCAAACAAGTGCCGGATGTTAGCCTTCATTCTTCACCGCGCCTAGTCTACATGGATATGATACGCTATAGTCATCATGGGCTTCTCCCCTTCTTCCTAACCGCGGCTTTGTGATATCATAGGTATACCAAATCGGTCTTCCTCCGAGTGACTTGTTCCGCATTGTTATACTTCAGTTTCGGTTTGTAGGACGTCGGTCGTGTTTTGAATACTTACAGCCTGTTTTATAACGAACGCGGAACTGTCTAAGTTCTAGCCTGTTTTGATTCTTCCGATCGATTTGACACTATTCAGCTGATATAGATTAGCCATGTGGTACGCATTTGGTATTGCGCTGTTTGCCGCTATCGGCACTTTCCTATTCGTATGTTTACCTGCTTTTCATTAGTAAGGGAGAATATAGCATAGGTTCTAACCAGGGTAGGGCTTTGATACGGGCATTGCGACGACCAGTATGTACTAAGCAGAGAGAATGTCAAGCAAAGACTGAAATTCGTCTCAGCGATTGCTCACCAGAGCTGGATTGATTATATGAACAATCCATCCGATGGGCTCACCGGCGCTGTAAGCTAGAGCTCAAATCATCAGCAGAAAGACATCATCTGACCCGCATAGGTTGTTGCTGTCTACATCGCCGGTGAAGCAGTCGGCGCCTTCACGCAGACTTTCGTCGGGGATAGACTCGGTCGTCTCCGGTTCATGGAGATGATGTGTGCTGTTGTCACGGTTGGGACAGTTATTCAGACTGCTTCTGTTAACATTGGGATGTTTCTCACGGGTCGAGTACTCGCTGGATATGCTGTTGGGTGCGTCTCCAAATATACGTGTGATTGTATGATGCTAATACAGTGTAGTGGATTGGTCGGCACAGTCCCAATCTACCTAAGCGAGATATCAGACCCCCGCTACCGCGGCCTAATAGGAGGAATCTCAGGCTGCGGCATCTCCTTCGGAACAATGGCATCTAACTGGGTAGGCTACGCGTGCAGCTACGCACCCTACGGCCCCATACAGTGGAGACTACCTCTCGGTATCCAGATCCCATGGGGGATCATTATGTTCATCGGATTGATTACTTTCATGCCTAATTCCCCACGCCACTTGATTCGCAGCGGGAAGATTGAAGATGCGCGAAGGGAGTTTGGTCGGATTCGGCGGGATTTGCACTCTCACGAGGTGCAGGAGGAGTTTACGCTTATGAGGGTGCAGATTGAGTATGAGATGGAGAGGGAGATTACTTCTTACAGAGAAATTTTTAGGCTTTTCCGGCATCGGGTTCTGGTGTAGGTTGTTCTTAGTTGGGGTTGCGTGACGGTGCTAATATGATGTTAGGTCTATTGCCGTCCAGACTATGACGAGTCTAACTGGTGTGAATGTGATTCAGGCAAGTGACCAAGTCACATGGAAGTGATATAGCCACTAACACATAGTAGTACTACCAAAGTGAGCTACTTCTTTACAGCATGTTCATACATGGACGTGCATTTACTGACATACAACAGCAATCCTCTACAAATCCCTAGGGATAGACTCCCACACCATCCTCGCCCTAGCGGCAGTATATGGCACTGTAGCTCTCATCGTCAACTGCCTTACGACCAAATACCTAACCGATCAATGGGGTCGTCGAAAGTATGTTTAGTTTACCATCCATCTATCCATGAAAATCAACCACTAATAATTCTACTTCAGAATGCTCCTTTCCGGCCTAGCAGGAATCATTCTCATCGAGATCTACGCAGCCGTTATGCAACGAGAATTCCAGAACACGAACAACAGAGTTGGGAAGGGCTTTGCTATTTTGGGAATTTATCTTTTTGTCGTGGCATATTGTACGCCTGCTTCATCATCTTCTTCTTTTTTTTTTTTGCCTCAAGACTGAAAAGGTGGCTAACTGAATTGGCACAGATGGCATGCTAAACAGTACGACCTGGCTATACGGCGCCGAAGTCCTACCGATCGCTCTTCGGAGTAAGATAATGGGATTGGCGGCTGCGTCGCATTTTATTGTTAATGTTGCAGGTCAAGACACCCACTTCTCTCTTTTCTATAGTTATATTGATGCCAATAGCTTATTCTCGTCACAGTCACCGAAGCAGGCCCAAGTGCATTCGCCAACATCCACGAGAACTACTACTACGTGTTTGTCGCGTGTACACTTTTTTTCTTGATTATTGCATATTTCTACTTCCCGTAAGAGCTCCTCCAATCCCGTTACTTCCTGGGAGATGACAACGAGCTAATTACTTCGACCAGTGAAACGAAGCAAAAAACGTTGGAAGAGATTGCATCCTCATTTGGGGATAGAGTTATTTTACCCGAGGGGAGGAGTAAAGATGGCGATAGAGACGAAGATGGAGATGGGAAGACTGATTCGCAGCATGTGGAAGCCGTGTCTATAAGACAGAGTGATTGATTGATGCGTGGATTTTACTGAGGTAGTACATACTACACAGCGTGAGAGGGGACCGCATTGGTTGGGATATTTTCTTCAGATTCACTCAGAGAGATAAGCATCATAAACTTCTGCTATCACCATTCTATCCAATACAACTACTTCGTAGAAACACTTCTATAAAACCAACGGTTAGCTATTCCTGACAGCGCAACATTCTGTTGGTCATCCAGAACACCATGCCCAAAACCCATCAGAATCTCAACCATGCTGTCCCCCAACCCCATATGCCTCCGCTGATAAAAACTCCCATCCATCCCACGGCACCGCAGCCGGATTAATCCAGTTCTGTGGGCTTATCTGCGCGAAGAACGGGTCCATGATAGATTCGTCGATCATCGCCGCAGGGGTGGAGTGGTGCTGGCTGTAGGGTGTATTTATGTTTGTGATTGTGTGCGTAGCAGGGGAGGAGTGGGATGTTGGTGTCATTGGGGAGATGGATAGGTGTTGTTGGTGGTGGCTTTTGTAGCGGGTTGTGGCGACGTCGCTTTACATTTATTAGCATTGGTTCTTGTAATCGGTAAATGGAGAAGGGGTAGTATATTCACATGATCCGTCGTAAGATAGGCACAGCCTTACTGCAAAACGCACTGCGATTGGATAGCGCAGCAAAAACATCGAGCGATTTCCAGAGAATATCTTTTATTTCGACAAATTCAGCTTGACTCTCCGGGTTCATAAGGATAACCGATAAAACAACTGCAGCGTGAAAAGCATGGAAGCTTCCAAGACCACTGTTATACCACTTATACGGCGCGAACTGGGGTGATTCGGATAGCGATGTGTAAATTGTCAGTGATGCCTTGGAGGACGCAACGCATTTAGCCCTCGAAGCAGATGTTTCAGGTGTGATTTCGCCCTGGAAGTATCGGCAGAGTGTAGGACGGAGTAGAAGCAAAAAGAGCTGATGGATGTAGCTGTAGAGGATATTCATATTGGCCATGTGGTGCGTGGGTAGAGGTTCATGTGTCGTATCAAGCTGGTACCGCTCATCACACATCTCCTGGATAGCCACGATTTCTGACTCAAGCTGCAGAGTGCTGGTTCGTGATCTATAGGGAAATCCAAAGATAGATTTACAGATCATGGCGGAGACTTTATAGAGACGGAATTTGAGCAGGAGATAGGTCATCTGCGTTGGGCGTGGGGCTGGTTCAGAGCGCGTCCCTGTTAGAAGGTCGACGTCGTTGACATCCGCGGGGAGTTTAGCATCTTGCGCGAGGAAGTGCTGGTCGAGACTACCGAAGGAGGCGTTCTGAATGGTGTACAACATCATTAGCCCGGCCCATGCGCGTCTTCGTTCCTCGCGCTCAATGGGACCTAGTCCGAATCGTTCTGGGTCAATGTGGCAGCCCATTGAGATGGCGACGTGGTGAGCAAATCCGATCAGTGTCCATGTTGGCAGGCCGCGATGAGAGCGGGCATAGTTGATGAGGACAAGGCATTGTAGAGAGTTGATGGAGTGGCGAGATACAACGCCGTCTGCTGCTAAGCAGCGCATTGCTGCGGAGCGGTAGCGCCCTGATAGTACTTTGATGTTGCGACTGACTGTCTTTTCGCGTCCTAGGTCGGATAGTAAGGGATCATGGTCGTCAAGTGCGGTCACTGCTATGCCTAGGATGGTGAAAAGTAGTGCGAGCCAGGATGTTGAAACGCTTCCGGCGTCATGTCGGAATTGTTGATATTCTGCCTCAAAGGTCAGATCGTGGAGGATGTGGAATAGCTGTTCCATCATTAGATCCTGTTCATTTGTGGCGATAATGCAGCCTTACTGGCGAAAAGACTTGAAAGTAGACATTCTTCAAAGTATCGCAATATCGCACCGGCGGAAGAACCCCCAACAACTCACTCCTCGAAGCACTCCCATTCCTCACCAACGGAATCTGCAGGTCATCATCATCATCCGGGATCTCCGTATCGACGTTCTGCAAACAATCACCAGTTGAACTCTTATTCACCACCGAATTCCACTGCGAAGCCAACGGCACATATCGAACATGCCCTGAAGAAAACGTCTGCAAAGATCCCATATTCGCCATACCGGAACCAATCGAATCCAGCGGCCCCAACCCGATAGCACTATCTGGCTCCGACGAGCTAGATGCCTGCGGCGAAAGAGAATCGCTGCTTTGCAGTCCAGCTAGCGACTTCGCTCTAGCCTGTCTCTGAACCAAATCCTCGAGATTGCGAATCCGCGCGAGTAATTCTTGTTGCACCAATGTATCTTGTGAAGATGATTGTTCGGATGATAGTCGCGGTTGGCCTAGGTAAACGCAGTCCTCGACGCCCAAGCCTCGCCTTACACATGTTTGGCATGGTCGTTTGTCGCGAGAGCAGCGGATTTTTCTGACTCGACATGCTTGACAGCTTATGGGCAGGCGCTTTCCGCCGTGACGGGCTCCGGGGGTCATTTTGTTGTTGGGTTATACCAATGTACGTGTTCACCGTTCAATTGTCTCCGCAATACACTTGCTGCGTGCGGAGAGCGAGCGGAAAGCGACCAAGTCAACGATCTGATTTAGTCAAGAAATAAAAGAATTAATCGAAAATAAGAAACGACGAAGTAACTGGCTCAAAGTTGGGCACAGTTGGTGATTCTAGGGGACAAATGTATGTATTCTTTCCTTCCCTCCGCATAGCGGCATAAGCCAATACCAGCTTCGAAATGCAACCTTCTTGTAACAGTTGAGCGATTGCAGCTGGCTTGCAGATTAAGAGCTGTAAGCGTCTCTTTTCGTTAAATTATGCTGGCTTTTTTTTTTTTTTTTTTTTGGTTTCCTCCCCAGACCCGCAGTGGTTGGAAGAAAAACAAGACCCCGAGAGACGAAGATCTCTGCTGCATTAACAGCTAATGCTTCCGCTCCTTTCTTTTTATAAAACCCACATGATTTGATGCAAAGAGTTTGCGGCTTACAATGATTAATGTTTATGCCTCTTGTTTACTAATTGCTGATCACCCGGCGCTGTAAAGGAAGAAAAAGAAAAAAGGTGCAGCGAACGTCCATTTCTCAATGATATGATAGATCGGACCACCCGTGGGGAGCACATGTCATTCCCAAGCGTATGGCAAATGGGCCCAGTCCAACATAGTTTACAGTACTCTCGTAACTTTTGTCGGTGTTGTCCGAGGGACCTCGTACCAATCAGATGTAAACCAGCAACAAGGCCGAATGGTAGTTTCACCTGTCTCTTTGTTGCGAATGCAGAGACAAAGAGCCAGGGTGATCGTAGCGTCATCACCGATCTCCGGTATAGAAGGAGATAAATTCAAACGCATTTACACATGGCAATCGGGCTCCCTGTTAGATAGTGGCTGTCACCGTACTCTTAAACCTTGGAGCCTATTGGTCGCGTCACATGTTGATCCCTTACTTGCTTGCAGCGACCCAATACTGCTTGACCTTATCTCAAAGGGAATCTATCGGTCAAGGGATCACTGAACGCTGACTCGCCTTATAGACAATGAATCGCCCCCGTATAATAAGATCCACGTAGCTTTGGACCCATCACGAACCGTACTCTTATTCTATTTATTCAAAAGGAACTCCTGTGCGTGGTTGGCAGATTTTTGCCAATGAAAGTATTATCCCCTCGTGAACAAAGAACATGCGTCGCTAGTCTGATATGCATCGGATGTGTATCGGAAAGAGATAAAGTGCTGATGTCCGAATAAAGCCGCTTTATCTTGATCGAGGTACAGAGTACAGAGTAGCAGATCTATAGAAATTTTTGATCCTGGATGAATAGAGTTCGAACAGGTCAAATTGTATGGTGAAACTTGCGTGTCTACTTGTGATGTCCATAGTGGACTGTACCGGCATCAGAATGATCTGCTTATTGGAAATTTTACACTCCAGTTAGGGCATGTCTGACCATTTGATTATTCATTCATCATGGTGGGCGATTTACGAAGACTCACGGACAACACTACACTGCCATTGTTTCTGGAAATTCCTGAAGTTATGCCAGGAAACAATTCTATGCAACATAACCTAATATCATGATGCAACTATAAAATAGCACATGTATCAACAAATCACTACTCCTTTTCACAACCAACCCATCACCATGACCATAGTCCATTTTGAAAAGATGCATCTGATTGACCACTGCGTTTACCCTGTGCCCCCACCATTCCCGCAAAGATGAGGCTGAAGTGGGGGGCTCATCATTGAAGCTGGACACAAGTGAACATTTTCCTTTCATTCCCATAGTCAATCTAAGCAGAACCACAAAGAAAATGGACTACGCACATATATCATACTATCCCAACCGTGAGGAATCTGCGGCGCGCACGGCTCATCGCTTGCAGAATGAACACATCCAGGATAGTCTTCAGGATGGCTTCCCCGTGCAACTGGAGTCGAAGATGGTTTGGGATAAGGGAGAGCTTCTTGCTTGATGAGCACGAGAATAATGACGGAACGGAGTGTGTGCTGTTGTTATATGAGGCGCAATTGACCGAGATTGATGCCGTTGTGAAATACTATCAAGGTAGGCAGTTTCTTGCCTTCTTTTAGATGAAACCGTGACCTTACCTGGCCCTACCCCTCTCAAAATTAGATACAACAACATTCCCCCTACCAACCCTCCACCACATCCTCTGCCGCGCATCCCAAAAAAACCACTCCGGCTACGGCTTCACCGTCCTCCGTAACATCCTCGTCGACAACTACACGCGCAGCCAGAACATTATCATCTACGTCGGCCTCGCCTACCACATTGGCCCCATCTTCGGCAGCCAGGACCACCAGTATCAATGTGAAAAGGACGCTGCTGAGCAGAAGCTCTCGTTGGTAACGTATACAGATGGGGAGTTCATTTTCCATACGGATGTAGGTGATATTGTGAGTTTGTTTGTGCTTGGTGAACCAGTGGAGGGCGGAGAGAGTTTATTTGCCAGTGGCGGGAGGTTGTATAAAGAGTTGACGAAGACGAGACCGAGTCTCGTGCGGACTTTGGCGGAAGAATTATGTTGATGACAATGAGCATCGGCGACATCTGCTAAGGCTGTGGATGAGGGATCCGGAGAATGCATGGGCCACGCCTGTGGAGATAAGGCAGAGGTGGGGGAGGATCTATGGGCTGGAGGCGTCGAATGGGCCGCAGATGTTTCCCTTGGAGGCTGCTACTAGGTCTGTGGGGGTGGACAGGGTACTTTTCAGACATTGAACTTTGATATGTGCTGTGAATTCATTAAGTCAATTGCTAGTCGTAATTCATTCTTATAACCTACACCATGAGGTGCCTATATACAAACGTCGCTAATAGAAGTTCACCACATCCGTATCCATATAGGGACCTAAAACAACGGCATACTCACCGTATTCACATAATCCACATTATCCTCCACACTCTCAATCCGCGGACAAGTAGTCCCAAAAATCCGATCCCACACGCGACTCTGCTTCCCATAATTATAGCTCTTCCTCCACCCCTTCCTGTGATGTAAATCATGATCCTCAATCACAATCTCACAGTCCAGCATCTGCAACACCCAGCTAAACGGCGTCGGCACTGTCAAATGCAATCTAATCCCACTATGACCCCAAACCTCCGCAAACGCAACGTACTGGTGGCAGATCCACCATTCGTAGAAAGACATAGGCAGGCCAAAGGCATAATGCAGCGTGAAGTAGGTCATCATGGGGACGCCAACCATGTCGAAGAATTCCTGTTCGTGGTCTGCGTAGGCGGCGAGGGTTGGGTTGGGGTGCTTGGTGAGGTGGTGGGTGCGGTGGAACTTCCAGAGCGGATTGAAGTCGTGCATGAGGCGGTGGTACCAGTAGAACCAAAAGTCGAGGACAACACCGTAGACGCCAATTTCAAGCGGGAGCCATTTCCAGTCGAGCTGGGAGGGGAGCTGGTGCGCGTTGTAGGAGAAGTAGGCGGCCATAATGATGCGCGAGATGGTGGTTTTGTACAGGGAGGAAACAACCTTGGCCACGCCTACATCTGGAATGCCGTCACGGGGCTTGTCGCCGTCTAGAAAGCCGTAAGTGTGGCCTAGGCGGCGGATGATTTGCATGAGGTAGATGACGGCGGCGTTGAAGAAGGTTGAGTAGAAGCCTATGGCGGCCCAGCGGGACATGGTGTTTCCTGTGTAGGCGCCGTAGGCTTCGTGGATGAGGAGGGGGATGGCGGCGTAGAAGAGGACCCAGAAGTTGAGGGACCATTGGGACATGTAGGGGACTTTTTCATCTTTAGAGTGGACTGGGATTTCTTGGTCGAGTTCGAAGGGGTGGACGTTTGTGATCTCGATTAGCCAGTGGTAGATGTTCCATTGGTCTCGGGGGGCTTTGCGCCAGGTGGACTTCATGGAGTCCTTTGGGTTCCCTGACGCCATTGTGACTGGTTTGTTCGATTCAAGCAGACAAGAGAATAAATAATGACACCTAAGGCTTGGTTAATGCATGTCTTTCAAATACATCTTTGGTTGCGGATGGCTCTGCTTTATCTCTCCAGTGTTCGGTAAAACGATCATCTCGCAACATGTGAAAGTGCATTTGAACATTCGATGACCGTGTTGTTGGTTGGTTTTCCGTGACTTGGTGGTTTGTTGGGGATAGCGAGGGTCATCAAAATTTCCTGATTGGGAACGGCTTGCGAGGCCCGCACCAGTCAAACATGATCTCCGCACTTTTCGCTGGGCCCGGGTTTCTGCGAACCATCTTTAGTGAAAGCATCAGTATTATTCGATTGGTGATCTTGAAGATTTACCCCAGGTTCATCTTCATGTGTTGTTTGCAGAATTGCAGACCTAGGTTAGCGTTCCGAGCGAAGACGGTAGACTTTGACAAAAAACCAGCAAAAAAAGTTGGTTGCCTCGGATATTATCTCCTTTCAGACGGATACAACTGAACAGACAGTGAGCACCGAGTATCACTCCAGAGCTCTTGGATAGAGTCCGGAGGAGTGAGTATAGTCGATGAGACGACTGAGGCATTGACCATCCAGCCAATCAGAGTAAAGGATAAGCGAGCAAATGAGATTCCATATCTCATTATCCAACCATAGCCAACGGAACATGCACAGTGGTGGATGAATACTTTTCATGACGGCATAATCCAGCAAGACTGGTTGTGACATTGTGGTGACTCGAAAAATTCGAGAGCACAACATGGGGACAAAGTGTCAGACACCTGGTGCGTCCATGGCAGTGGCTCCTGGTCAGGTGACATATGGTTATGCTCTGTGCAAGGCACGCTGTATCTCACACGGCAAAGGATTCATTTCCACCAGTCCTGCATATTTTTTGTCCTGCATATTTAGATCTTCATACAGAGTAGACAGTGGAAAAGAAAGGAGTGCGCCGTGCCATGGAACGCATCCGGTGTTTATCCGCGGGGAGCAAAATCAACCATGGATCATGGGTGAAATCTCCACAGTTCCGGTGTTTTCGATATCTAGATATCAGATATCAAACACCTGTTTTCTTGATTCTTAGTAGCAGCCGTTATGACTTCACGAATGTACCAAAGTACTTTCACCGGGCGCCGGGCAACTCAGGCTTCCGGCGAGGACCCGGCACAAAACTTGAATTGCCACAGCCACAGAGTGGGCGAGAACACAGTGGAAACCTGTCATCTGCCCTATCACCAGCACTCTGGGCTTCTCGGGCGTTTGTGGTGTTTGTCAGCGGGAGCTGAGGGAATCCATTGACTTGCCAGTGAGGTCATCACGAGTTCTCTCACGTGGCTGCGTCCATTGTTCTTCTTCGTCTCTTGACTTCGTCTCTTTTTTCCTTTTCATCTCTTATTCTCTCCATCCTCATCCTTTTATCATCCTATTCCTGTTATTTGTATCCTCTTCAGAGACAACTGAAACTCGTCTACTTTGAGTGTTTCTGATTGCGTCAACGCACACTACTTGCTGACAACCGAGTCCACCAGCACCCCTCCTGGTCCTACGAGGACAGACCTGACTCGTTATTCACAAATTCTCGTTAATTGCATTTGCTACTCTGGACACTTATTTCTCGTCGTGCTCTGTTTGCGCGATCGACAATTCAGCCCTCCCACCCCACCAGCCCCTCCGAGCCGTTTGTTCCCTGTTCTCCTCTTTTCCCAGCACTTTTTTCCCTTTCTTCTTCTTTTCTCTCTTCTCTGCCACTTCTCTAGACAACCGTCTCCTGATCATACAGCATGTCGGCACACAACACTGTTTATCGTGATCCTTACCGCGATTGGGATGAGCCTCGTTCTTCCTCCTACTCAGTCAAGCGTTACGTCATTCCACCGGAGGAGGATCGCAACCTGGTTGTTCGACGACCCCGTGATTGGGACGAACGCTCTACCTCTGGAATGGAAGATGAGTTAGACCCGCGAGTTTATGGGGACCTCCGACATGATGATCCCTACGAACGTGAGTACTATCGCTATACCCGGTTTGAAGACAGCCTCCCCTCGCCGGACTACCCCCCTGCTCCCATTATCATTTGCGAAGGCCAGCCAATAATAATCAATGAAGCTCGATCAGTTTACGCCAGTCCACGCACTTCTGGATACGACGTTGCCCCGCGATCTGAGTATGATCGGGATCCTGGATACTATTACTACCGCCGTGTTCGCGAGTATGACGATGACCGTCGTTCTCGCCACGAGCTCAGTCCTGCGGATTCCCTGTCTCAGCGACCCCGCCGTCGTGATGATCGGGACTACAGTGACTATAGCCGGCCCACGTCTCGTGCTTCGTCTCGTGAACGTGACGAACACCCTCATCACAGGCGTCATATGGCCGAGGGCGCTGTTGTTGGTGTCGCCGCCGCAGAGATGCTTCGCAGCCGAAGCAAGAGGCACGGGGACGATGTGTCGAGTGGTGCTGGTCGTGTCGGCCGAGACGTCGGCGCTGGTGCCCTAGGTGCCGTCGCCGTCGAAGCCGGGTCGCGGGCTAGAGACTACTACCGTAGTAAGAGCCGGCATCGCTCCCGTTCTCGTGCTCGCGACGATGATGACCGGAGCTCCCGGAGATCCCACCACAGTCACCATCATCACCGCCGTCGCTGTCACCACCATCATCGTCACAGCCACTCGCACGGCAGTCGCAGTCATGCCCGTTCTCGCTCTCGCTCAAAGACCCTTACCGGCCTGGGACTTGGCGCTGCTGCTCTTGCCGCTGGTGTGGCTTTGGCCAATAAAAACAACAACTCAAACGATGACCGTCGCAGCCGCTCACGCCGTCGTCGCTCGTCTCGCTCCCGCGCCCCGAGTGAGAGTGATGACCACCGTCGCAGTGAATCCCAGAGACGCAAGCACATGGCAGGTGCAGGCTTGGCAGGTGCTGCGGCCGCTGGTCTCATTGACAGGCATCACAGTCGTTCGCGTTCTCGGAAGGGTGATCGCTCCCGTTCTCGCAGCAAAGTGCGGAAAGCACTCCCCATTGTGGCGGGTGGCTTGGGTACCGCTGCTGCTACTGGACTCTACGAGAAGAATAAAGAGAAGCGGGACAGGTCCAAGCACAGGGAAATACGGAGGTCGTCGTCCCGTGACAGGTCCCCGTCAGACGTGTACCCCGATCCCTCAAGGGATTCGGCTAATCTGATCGAGTACGGTGACCATCCTGTCCATGGAAGTATCCCACCGGCCGACTATTATGGTCGTCGCACACCTTCTCCGGGTTATTACTCTGACGCCTCGGACCCTGTCGCACGTGGTGCCGCCGGATTCAGCCCCAGTCCTCCGAGAAACCGTAGCTACAGCCGCAGCCGCAGCCGGGGCGGCAGATACAGCGACGATAGCTACTCCGACTCGGAGCCTAGCCGAAGCAGGTCGAGGCCTCGTCCTGGTGAGTACTGAGCAGCAAAAGAACTGTACGAGGATAAAGTTGACAGCGTTCCAACCTATAGCTCCCAAGGACCCAGCCGCGGAAAGAGAACGACTTCGTGAGTAGATACGGCTGGTTTTGCCTTTTGGTCAATGCTGATACCTTTTCTAGGCTTTGAAGACGAGGTTCATGACGATCCCTATGCATCTCATGACCCATACGACGGGCCTCAGAATTACATGCCCTACCCGCCTTCTCCTCCGCCTGCCCCCAAGCCGATTGACAACCAGTACCACCCCAACCCCAATTACTACCCACCACCTCCGGGACCTGGTCCTCAATATGGGGCAGACCCACGGTACCCTCCCGCTGATTACTCCGCCCCACCCCCGCCTGGTGCGCCACCACGCCACTACCCTCCTCCTCCAGGACCGGGTCCTTATGGCGCTCCACCTCGGAAGCCAGAGCATGTGAGTACAGCGCGAAGCTATAGCCCCCACGAAGCCCGATATGCGTCCAATGGTGGGTCCATGGACGGTGGCCATGATGTGAAAGATAGTGTCGCTGACTGCTGAACATTCAGGCTTAAAGGGTGGACTCCACACTCCTCCGGAAACACCTCGACGGCAAGGGTTTCGTGCCGGTAGTCGATCTCCACGGCCAAAATCTGTAGCTTTTGACCTGGATTCGGATTCGGGCCGCCATCCGGAACCTGGCTATGATGCGGATGACAGTGACTCGACTGATGATTCCCCTCACCATTTTCATCGCTTCCCACGCAGTCATTCTCCTCCCCCCTTCAATGATAACGACAGATCCTCTCCTAGTTCCGACTCCGATTCGACAGTTGACCTACCTGATCGATTCGACTCGCACGGCCGGCTTCTGACGGAAGGTGGACATGAACAGCCGCTCGGGAACTCGATGCAGGATTTTCTTGACAGAATATTTGCTTAGATTTCGTTATGTGCTTTAGATTTACGATGCAAGTTGTTCACCTTTTTGATGATTTGATGAGACCATGGATGGTTGATGATTATGCCCACCCGAGCGGCAGTGATAACGTACTTCGCGGTTTATGATGAATTAAATGTTACAATTCGTGTTTCCAGATCTGGTAGCAACATTAATATTACGGGTGACTTCAGTTCAGGGATAGGCTGCCGGCGCTATTTCCTGTCTTTTGAAGTCAAAGTGCAAATATTTCAGTAGGCAGATTGATTGATGTTTCTCCATGTACTTATAGTACAGGTTGTACAGGGTCAATTGATACTCACAGGGTTCCATTTACATTGGACTTGGTTAAAGACATACATGCCAAAGAGCACCAGAAAGACTGCTTTGCAGACGTAGAATCACACCCGATAATTTTGCATATTGTGATTGGAAATGCAAGTTTCCTATTCATAGACAACCTGGGCTGGCTTCGACTCTGGTGCTGCCATTTCACGGAGGACTTTCTGTCTTGCGCGACTTCTTCATTTATGAACGCGGAACATGGTCTACACGGTGGAAGTCGATGAACAAGATACGTTTCAACTCGGCATTCCATAACATGTTCTCTGACCGGGCGTCTTCATGTCTCACTCCTAACGGCTGGATTTCTTTGTTCGAGCGCTTTATTTCACTGTCCGGAGTGTGCCATTTTTCGGGTGCACGTAGCTGCTCGCCACCCCAGCCCATCAGCAGCATGTGCCGGATGTGGCCCGCTCCATGGAGATAGTCAATACTTCCAATGAAAACTGGCACAGCGGATCCCTCGCTTTGATACGAGTGATGGCTCCTCCGAGGAAGATAGCTTATAGTCCGGACCGGGATCTGGAGAATCATCGTAGCTCGTCGCCTCAGAATCTTCGGTTCCCGCGACGCCGGAAGCATTTCCAGCCACACTATCAGAAGCTCCAGCGACACCAGCAGATTCCGCAACATTGGCAGTCCGCGTCTTCGAGACATCGTCAGTATTGGCAATTCCACCTCCAAGATCTGAAGGTGAAGGGTGTAGAGCAGGAGGCTGCTTAGGATCCTTGCTACGAATCTTTGCTCTCGTCTGGTCGAAGCCTGTGGTCCAGACTTCCAGTTAGGGTTTAGCATTTTTCCACCAGGAACTGTCACGTATCTACGGCTTAGAGCTCAAAAGGGCCAAGCAGAGCGCGCGGGCTATTGCCATGATGGCCTTTTTGTAGCTCGCGGGGTCACTAACAACCACCTCCGAGTTGGACTCACACATGTAGAAATGTGAGGTTTTAGGGTCGTCAAAGAAATTTACAAAAGCACAAAGGCTAAACCGATGGTAATATACGAGTATGCTCGCCTCATGCAAATCATCGCATCAAGCTGTTGCGCGTCGTACGTTGCTTTTTCATCAGCTACCACGGACATACTGTCCTCGTGGGCCAAAACTCTTAGAAAATCCATTGGTTCCAGCCCTTTTCGCAAGCCGCCTGCCGTCAACTTGTGTGGTGGCTTATACTAGATTGTCAGCAGTAGCCTGTCCTTGTCTCATCCGCTTTATGCAAACAGAGCTGATCGGGCCCGGGAATTTTTCAAACAGAAATCGAGTCATCCTCCGGCGCATCCTCACGCATGTTAACGTGGCTATCGAACCACTCTCAACTTCCTAGTATAAACTCGTCGCGTGCACCCCTGTACTCGCACACTCGATCATAAACTTTGAGAGTTTTTTTGGACACTCCTGCCACTCTTCTAGTCGGGCCGGGCATAGCTTGCTTTTGGTAGGAAGGTTTTTCCCTTTGTTGATTGCGATTGCGCCCTAACTTTGATGCCTGCAGACATCAGCTTGTGACATGTCTCTATAAACTGCAGGAGGTTTAATCTCTGTCTGAGTGATCTGTTCCTTTCCTCAGCCTCTTCTGCTCGTGCTTCGGCGCCCTTAATGCGGACCACCTCGGCCAAGCGGGCCTTGATATTGTCGCTCATCGAGAAAAAAAAAAAAAAAAAAACGGCGGCGACTGAGCACACATGTTGGGAGAATGATTGTATGGAATAAGTGTAGTTCGTCGCGGTTTCGGAAGAGATCTAGAAGATATTAGCCGACCACCCTGCGTGGCATTGGCCGCCACGAGTCGTAATTCATAAAGAATCCCCAATTGCTGATATCCTGCGAGTCAGCACAGCAAGCAACCTGTGAGCGCCACACTGAGCATACAATTGTCGACAGTCAGATCAACCTCATATTGAAGTGCGGAGGTCTACGATCCGCTATTGTCTATCTTACTTCATTTGTATATCCTAAACATAGATTGTACGAAGTATGAAGTAGACAAGCAGACGAGTCACATATATCATATATATTCTCCTTTGGTTGTATCCTAACATGGCTTTGGGGTATATCTTTAATACGTGCTTGACTTCCCATACAGCATCTAAAGTACCCTGTACGGACCTCGAGTAGAAAGGCAAAGAAGGACCAGGTAAACATGCGTTTTAACTATAGCTGAACATACTCGTGATCTGTGATTATGTCATTATCTTTCACGACTACCATCCGAAAGGATGCTTTTGACTGGTTTTTCAACCGCATGTGCCGGACACACTGGATGCATGGTGATTACACCCGTGCTGAAAATATGCCGCCAGGGACTGTGCAGACATTCTTTCCGGGTCGATATGAACTGAAATTACTCCATGTGCAGGGAACGAAGGAGGAAAAAAAGATCTTTGTGCCACTTTCGGAGTGGAGGACGCCTGAGAGTCAGGCGACGGTTGTGGCTCACAAGATCGGGTGTGGATGCATTGCTTATAATGGAAATGTCAGTAAGGAGATTAACTGCTAAGATCATCTGGAGTTTTTGTGGGCTTTAGCAGTTGTTGGCGTAGACTGCGTGTGGACTTGACACAGTAGAGCTACTCAATCTTCTTGCCAATTACAAGCTAATTTCGAGTGTGAGCATCGCGTTGTTCCATGTAAAGTTCGTCAGGGCAAGACCTCCCACAGGAAAACACTCTAGAAACCGCACAAAGCAAGAATAGCCCTCGCGGGCTACACCTCTGCATTAACATCCCCACAATATATCAAATACCCATCCCCATTCTTAGCCCCTACAACAGCCGCTAGGCGTTCATCAACCCTTTCCGCCGGAAACACATACAACCTTCGCCCTAGCACCCTGTACATGGAGTACCTTATACGGCTCGGGCAGGGCCTCCCGCTTCGTTTCCGGGGGATATATTACCAGCAGAGGAATTGAATCTAAAGCCAGTGCGGTGGTAATCGCCGCAAGCCCAAGGGAGGCTGAATCCCTGTCTAAAGAACCATCGAACGCTTCTCCGGTTTATCTGTATCTGCATGCTCATTTAGGTCATGTGCTGCTAGGAATCCTAAGAACTCCGCTTACATTGATGATTCCCGACATATGATATCTAAAGTGTTTACGAACATGAACGAGGGCATAGACCACCGATACTCTCTACGACACAAAAGGGAAAAAAAAAAAAAAAAAAAAGAATGACATTCTAATGCATACAAATCCATCCAGGTCTTAATGCTTTTGCATCACACATTGAGCGCCACAATAAAGTAAAGAGAGCAATAATATTGAACAAAAGAAATAAAAGTTCTCGAATGACAGACCAGACTGTATGGGATATCATGGTAAGACAGTAGTACTCCGTAAGGCAGGGGAGACTTCTTCTAAACTCCATTGTAGTGAAAGATACAACACCAGGCTTCATGAATATACAGAATAAAAGATAGGAGTTAAAAGTGGTATAACAAAGGTCACTAGCATGGCCTCTTCGCCTAATTGCCAGCACCAGGGAGAAAAAAAAAAAAAAGAAAGGATTTCGAATGTCCAGTACAATAAGGGTATACAGGGAAGGGAAAGCAAAAAGATATCAAAGTTGTCGCTATCGTATCAATCAAGCCGTAAAGGGTCGTTCAAATATATTAATCGTGTCTTTCCTCTGCGAAAATGTATATCGACGAGGTAGTCTCCGAGGGGCGGTGATTCTGACCGTGTCGTTGCTCGGAGCATGCTCAGGCTCATGCTCGGGGTCATCACCATTGTGGTCACTGCCATTATTATCGCCCTTATCCGGTGTCACCTTGACACTCGAGCTGACTGACGCAGAGAGGAATCGTGAACTCAAAGGTAGTTGATATTTGATAACACCCCGGACGATCAGGTCAAACGGGTGCTGTAGAACTCGCTCCCATCGTTCAGTACCACCTTCTTCAGTCTTGTTTCCTGGACGCGGGAGACGTATTTGTCCTTTGGAAGATGATGCCACATAGTTCCATGGTGAGGGCTCGAAGGCAAGAGAGGAATCGAAGCGGAATACACGGCCAAGAAGCATCGTCTGCGGGTCCCCGACAGGATCGTTGGGAATGGGATCAGTACCATGGTCGACCCCATCAGTAACGTGCACCAACTTGTCTGATGGGTCTTCCAAACTCCTCGGTTCAACAGGAGGAAAGTCGTCAAGCTCGGAGCCATGTTCACGCCAGAATTTATCTGTCCCGACAAATCGACTCTTCGCGAAGATATTGACATCCATGTCGTCGATTACCACAGGAAACAGGTTGGGATTGGTGGCCCGCACGTTCAGATCCAACATGAGCTCTTGTTCGGAAGCCAACACATTTTGAATGGCAGCGACGTGGACTTCCCGTAGCGGTTTAGTGATGGCAACGATGAACGAAGTAGCACCCCCGATAATCAAAAAGAGTAATAAGAAAACGGCGGCACAGAGTCCATATCGCGACATGTAGCCACGCTGGCGGTGCATGTATTCCATCTGACGCACACTAGCGCTATTGGGCCGTCGACCGCCGTGGCGACTTCGCGGCACGCGTGGTGAGCCGACTAGCGGCGTACGCTCATCATCTGCGCCCTCTGCATCAAAGTCGTAGCCATACATATCTCCTGCTTTTTTGGAATAGCCCATCGTGCGATAGTTAGGCACTCCACGAGACCCGGGTTGTCTTGATTGCCGATACCCGCTCCCAACAAAGTGTCGAGGAGACTTGATATATGAGTGTGACTGAGGGAACGGCGAGTCGCTGTCAAAAATGGACGGGTACAAGTTGTTGCGTCCATGCCGTCCGATGTGATGGTGGCGTGTGTGAGAAGCAGGGCCATCGTGCCGTGCATTGCTGGGCCCTTCATCGCCAGCGTCTCCATCCAGACTGTTACTATAGGTATTATTCGTGAACTTCATACTTCGTTTACCAGTAACGCTATGATTGGCAGATGGCAATGCCGGGCGTGCCCGACTGCCAAACTGATCGGCTTGGCTGACCATGGAGGTGGCACTTGGTGTTCGAGAATGGTATCGTGATTGCCGGACAGGATAAGGATCGGGCGGGTTGGACTCGTAAACGAATGTCTCATCAGAATCGGATACATCCGCTTCGTCGACTGCGCTTGCCACTTTGGCCTCGAAGATGTCGGCCTTCGAGGATGCCGCACCACTGGGTAGCGGAGCTGGCTTGCGTGCCTTCTTCTTTTCCTTCTTCGGTCGAATCGTTTCCGTGCTGGGTTTCATGCGAAGCGTGCCAGGATCGACTCGGCCGGTATGACCTCGATCTCCAGTGGCTGCACTTAGTGAGACTTGGGGTATGGAGCTGACTGTTTCCGTTTCGACGATCATATTCCGCACTGATCCATCAGTGGGTTTCCCACGTGCACCATTCCCGCTCAACGATGTGGTAGATCTCTTCGGAATGATGGTGCCCGTTTCTTGCGCACCAGTTGAAGCTTTGCGGCGTTTCTCATCCATCGGTTCCGAACTTTTGTTGCCACCACTCTCGCTACCACTTTCCACACCTTGTTTGTTCGCCTTCGGAGTCGCATCCTCGTCAATCTTTTGCAAACGCGGCTCTTCCGTTAATGGCTGGTTGAGGATCGTGCCGTTTGATGGAGAGGAGTGGTCACTGATCATCTCTTGTACAGTTTCTAAGGCGGGGCTTGAGCCGTTGAGGCCCCTGCTCACGGTGCGAGGCATGGTGCGGTCTCCTTTGGCGGCAAGGTCATCGGGGGAGGGTATTGAGGACCGTTTGCTCGAAGTATTAGGTTGGTTCGACTCTTGGTCTGGCCGGCGCGATGTGGCCCATACTGGCATGTTGGACTTATCAAGACTGGAAGCATTGGTGGATGACTCGGTACCCCAAGCAGCACTGAGGAGGGGTGCTTTACCGGCCTGTGATGAGGTTTGTTGTACCGTAGGCGCAGGACCAGGATTTTGACCGGGGTTGGACCTGGGTGGACTTCGGTCCTGGCTATTCTTCCGCGGCGAGGAAGGCGGTAACTGCGATATGGAGTTCGATATGCCAACACGGAGTGATGTACGAACGGGGGAGGGTTCGCGAGATGAAAAGGTCGAGGTATCTGTCGAGGGCGGAGCGGAAACACCGGGAGTCGTAGTAGCGGAAGAGATTTTAGGTATCTGGGATAGGAGAGGGGACTTGGCCTGTGATTTAATGGCGGTCGACTGTGGAACTTCCGTCATGTCTCCTGCAGCAGCCTCATCCTCTTCCTTGGGCAGTCTGGATCGACTAGACACAGTACCGTTGCGGTAAGGCGACCTCTCGGGCTCCGCCATGGTCACTGTCAAGCCAGGATTTGCTGACACGACGGGGACAAGTCAGAAGACCCGAGAGGAAACCAGTGACAAGTGTTTACCACAATAAAAACAGGGAAATGGAAAAAAAAAAAAAAGACCCGCAGTTCCCCAATCGAAAAACGCCGGAAAAGGGTCAAGTATAGTGCGAGTGAAAAGGAATGGAGAGCGAAGCTGAGTTGGGAAGCTGATCTCTCGTCACACACACAACACGTTACGCAGACTTATAGGGCCAGAGGACGAATAGACGCAGACCACATGCTGATGAACACAAGATTTAAACCCAACGGAGGCTAGGAAGCAGAGAATCGTGCCTGGTGACAAAGGACAATAGGTCGGACGAGTTGTGTTGCTTTTTCACTCCACGGAATCCTTTCATAAACCCAAATCAATCATAACCCAGACAAGAACGTGGCTGCATCCATAGCTCAAAGTACAGTAGCCGTATGTATGTCACCGCAAAGTACTCTCTGCTTGCCCACGGACCGGCGGGAGCGTCTAGAACCAGAGCGCGTCCCACTTAAGTAGCCGGCGATGGATCCGCTTAGACAATAGCGATGTTCTGTCCTCGTTGATTTCCAACTTTTCTCTGCGCGATGAATGTAGGGAGATCACGTATAGTTCTCCGGAGTAATCACGGCCGTCGGTCGATAAGCAACCGTCAGAAGCAAGGATGAAAACAGGACCGGGATCGAATCGCAGGACTATCCGAAGGACGCGGTGGAAGACTGGAAAATGCAGGAGGCAACGGGACTGGACAGTAGACTAGTTAAGAGAGGCCAATGATAATAGCCCACGTCAGGGCAGGGACGCAGAAATGGTCACGGATCGGGGCGAACGGGTAGGGAAGGACAACAGCGGTTGGTCGGTTGGATGGATGAAATAAAACAGCTGTGAAGTGATGAAGGGAAGTATACAGAAAAGGAAGAGAAGATGATTGAGAAAGAGAATGATAGAGGAAGGAAGAAGGGAATAATGAGGACGAAAACGATCAGGCTAGGCCGTGACGAGATGTGACGCCGGGCGGCAAAATTACACAGCCAATTGCGTGGTGCTGTAAGTTGCATTCTGTCACGGCATTACGATCGGCTCATGATGACCTCATCTGGGGTTCCAGACTTATCCCCAGGCACCCAGTGCTACTAGAGTAGTAATAAACATCCATTTTATCCAGTATCGTATATATACTAACAAGCAACGAGCCCTGACTACTTGTACAAACACATACAACCTCCCTCTACCTAGTAACTGCCAAATAGCCCCGAACAAACAAATAAACCGACATATAAAGCAACTCCGACCTTCATCGTGTATATCACCAAAACTATATCCTATACATATTCCATCATTATCTCCAGCTCATAATATTCGAATAGACCAAGGGTATCGTTCGTCATCATGGCCTTCATTAACCGGGTGAAAACAGTGATCGTGCCATCTATACAATGTTATACACGCGTTTTGCGATGTAGAAAGCGGCAATGGCGAAGAGAAGTAAAGCAGCCGTGACTGCGACATGTTAGCTTGATTTCAATGTACATACAAGAGAAAGACATACTCGAATAGAACCAATCCAGGTTATCCACATCCTGTCCGGGAACCTTGACGTTCATACCCCACAAACTACCGATGATGTTCAGTGGCAGGACAATAGTTCCCAGCACGGTCAGCTTGCCAAGCACATCCGCTGTGCGTTCTTGACGCTCGTTCATCAAGATGTTGATCTGAGCGAGATAGTTTGAGTGTGCTCGGGACAAGAGTCTGTTCAGATAAAGTCAGTAAACAATTACCCAAGACAAGAGCACAGAGACCTACGTTTCATAGTAGGTCAGACTGCTAGTCATAGTCATGATGTGGTCCTGGATATCACCCAGATAGAGTCCAATCTCCGACTTAGGCGCAACCTCCCAGTGCTCATTGCACCGCTTCGCAAATCCCTTCACGACATCCGCCTTGTTGCTGAGCAGGCGGTACATTCCCATGACCTTCTTGCGGCATTCACCCACACGTCGTAGCATCTCTCCCGGTGCTGGAGGGTCCGAAACAGTGTTGCTAGCCAGACTGTCTTTGTTGGTGCTCGCGTCTCGTTCGGTTTCGGAATGCATGCGCATAATCACCTCATCAATCTCGTCGACCTCATCTTCAATAGCTTGAATCAATGGACCAAACACATCGGTTATATCATCGATCAAGGCATAGGATATCCAGTCAGAGCTGAGAATGAGGTAGTCCACCAATTGGCGGATGCGGCGCCGAACATTGGCTGGATGAGGTGTTTGAGAAAAGTGGAAGGAAAGAACACCCTCGCGGAAGACGACCACATACATATTAACCGGCTCCAAATAGTTCTCACTGTTCGGATCCTGCTCAAATGTGCGGTAATTGATGAAATAGTAGTTCCGGAACAACTCGACCTTCTCACGAGCCTCCTGCATCATGATATCCTCGGCCGTTAAAGCGTGGATTCCAAATGCTTTTGCAATAACTCTCATTTCAGCATCCGTAGGACAAAGCACATCAAGCCAGAAGGTCGGCCGCGGTCCGTATTTCTTCGGTTTGGAGGGAGTTTGAGACCGTACTGTTGGTGGCTCAGTCGAATGATTACGTGCCTCTGAAACAGCCTCGCCGATGATAGAAGTGCGTCGCTTTAAGCTATCACGTTTGGGATCTGGTGCAATGCCATTACCGTGGTTTTCGACACCGCCACCATTGTGGTTCGAAAAGGGGTTCGAAAAAATTGGATTGGTTCCATTGAAAGAGGCATTGTTGTTGTTATAATCATGATGGGAGTGTTCGCCATCGCCATGCTCAGAACCGGTATCTTCATCGTCCGACGAGTCCTCCAGTATTGGAGGCTCCGGAATGAACAGCTCACGGAAGCTTCCTCCTGGTTGGATGAGTTCAGAGATACTCTGGGCATGGAGCGTGCTCTGATATTCCTCATTAAAATAAGTAAACCGATATGGGGCGTCATCCTCTTCACGTCGCCATGCTTGATACTGAGGTCGCAACCGCCCTTCAATAAGCATCGGTTCACTGATTTTCTTCGAACGGAAGTCCCCATGACGTTCCTCCTTTTCTTCGCGCATCCATTCCTCGAGAATAGACAGGTCTGGCCATTCTCGATGCCTCCTCCGTCGACGCTCACCATTTCGCGCCGTCCGGTGTTCATCTTCGGCCTCCGAGTGTACATCCGTCGGGAAGCAAACGTCTTCCTCGACTGGCAAGGTCACTGTTCGGCGCCGCCGGACCGCATCCTGCGATGGGCGATGACGAGGGGATGGCGGGGATGACGGAGCCGAATGGTTCGGGGGCCCTTCCATATCAATTACCATGTCGCGCGGCCCCGCCTCTACTCGATTGTCAATTGACTTCGCCAACGAGAAGTCGAATTCAGCACCAGTTACCACAGCATCATCATATCCCATTTCCGGACCCGTCTTCGGTGAGGTGGGCATTGACGGGGGATTGTTGATGTCATAATCGCGATCATTTATTGTAGGACTCCGAGGAGCGCGACGAGAGGTCCGGGATGATGTAGTTTGCACTGATGGTTGTCGTTTTCGGCCTGAGAGCTGACTTGAATAGGTGTCCGTTCCATATCGAGGCACGTTGGAAGTCTGGCCGGAGGAAGGCCGCATCAACGGTGTTCGATCGTCTATATCCGAAGCATCACTGTCATTATCAACACGGGAACTCCTAGAGAGGTTTGCACGAGCTGTATCAGGACGAAGAGCCGCTGTGAGGGAACCGGGTTTGAAGGATTGAGCAAGACGGCTTTCTCTGCGTGGACGCATCATGGGTTGTTCTCTATAAAAAATTTAGACACCCAGTAGTTAGCATCGAATAAGATCGAAAACAATAACAAAGGAAATAAAACCAAGAAAGTTAAAGCACGATTAGAAATAAGAGCAAAAAAATAAAGCCCATACCGATGATCCAACAAAGCCTCACTTTCCAAACTAGTATCACTCAAATCCCTCCCCAATCCATAAAACGGCAGACGTGCTCTAGACTTGGATTGATCGTTCGCTGCCGATTGGGCTTTCGCCACCGTATCTGCGGCCGGAGCGGTCGCGGGCTTAAACTGCTGAGATGGGGACTCCGATTCCTCAGCGGTTAGAAACGACTGACGGCGGTGACGACGCTTGCGATTATTGCGGTTTTTCTTGCGCTTTGCTGGCTTGGGCGTGGGCACGCTGCTAGCAGCCCCGGATTTGCTGTCGGAGCGGGTCTCTTGCACCGACTCCGAGGGACGTGCTACTGATGGGTAATCTGGATTGCGGCGTGCAGGCGAAGAGGCTGCAGCGTCAGTGGATCGCTTGCTCTTGTTTTCAGGGGTGGGCGTCATTATTGATTGGATTATTTCGATTTATCGCTTGATTGCCGTTGGTTCAGGCCTCGTGTTGTCCCTTTTTTTTTCCCTATCGATCGAGGCCAAGCAGATCAAGCTCGTGCGGCTTGTCCGATAATCCTGCATAGATAAAACGGGGAAAGCAAGGAAAATGACACCAGTCACCAAGGATCACGTAGTGATCGCTACAAGCCGAGGGAATAAGCAAAAGTACTCTCTCAGCATGACCAATAATACAAAGTCCGGTGGTTGGCGATGCAGCAATAGGGAAGAAGAGCTGAGTTGTAGTCGCCGTTGGAAAATGACGATAGTGGCAAGACACCGTGCATGAGGCGAGGAATGCAAGGATCCAACTCCATCAAAAAGGGAGAGAAAATGCACTCAGGATAAACTAAGACAATATAAATAATTGTTGGAAGACGTTGGACGATGTTCTGGATAGTTTTGAGACGGTGGTTTGCAAAACGGAAGAGACAAACAGTTTGAAAAATGTAACCAGTCAGGTGATATCATTTACAATCTTATACTACTACCACGCAGCGAGTCACTACGGTAAGTACAGTAGAGCACAACAAATAAAAACACTAGAAACTAGTATTCTGAATTAATACAAGGTCATCACTCATCACACGTCAAAAATATGTACTACATATGGATTAAGGTCAATGGTCCCTTTCCACTGAGAAGAGAGAAGACGCATCGCCCAGAATACCAAAGAAAAACAGAAAAACAAAAAGGAAATATCATAACAGTCGTCATCATCGAAAAGCCAAAAGAACACCCCTGGTATCCCAGATTCAAGAATCGCTTTCCTAGTTATTCCGATCTATTCCATCCATGATTATGCAAGAGCAAGGGAAATCAAAAAGAGTAAAAAACGGCAGAGCGTCACAATAGGTCAGCGCTCTTTTTTGAGTGTGATGCCTCACGCTGCCAACGAAGGAACACTGCTGTTCAACGATGATTTTCGGTCCAGAGACCTGCTCGATTTCTCAACAAAAGCCTCTGGTCGATTAACGAGCACCTGTGCGGGATAGATGACCACTGGGCCTTTGTCCTCTTCCTTGTCGTCATCGTGTTCCTTTACCACGAGTGGGAATAAGAACAAGCGCACGGAACCTTCACCTGCCCCGGAGTCGAGGACACTGCGTTCGTTCATCAATGCTTCGTTGAAATGGACACGTCGCGTTACAACTCCATTGGCGCCGAACTCGGCCAGGAGAGGACGGACCATGTAGTATTCATCCAATTGGGTGCGCATTTCTATGGATAGGGTGACTGCGCGCTGCAGCACGGTGCGCAGAGACTTGTGGAGATCTTCTTCCTTTTCTTTCGGCGGCGGACAGATACTTTCCAGGGTATCGTAAATCTCATGCATGACGGCCTCGATCTCAATCTCACGCTGTTTGGCAAATGAAGGGCTCTTAGACAGAAGAGATAAAGTAGTAGCCCGCCAGCGACGGACGGCAGTAAGCTTCCCAGCCTCGGCGAGTTGTTCCTCGAGACTATTCAGCTTTTTTTGTTTTTCGCTGTCTATGCCAAACATATACGGCGCAAAGATAAATTTCCACATCATTGTCATGATTACGGACATGAACACATCCCGACGACCGACTCGATGGATCAAGTATGATTCCACGTCGGATCCATCGAGAATGGTGTTGTCGAATCGACCAATCAGTTTGTCGACGTCCAATCGGTCCAGTTTGTCAACGTCCAATCGAGCAGCCATTTTTTTGTCTTCTTCTAATCGTTTGGACCGTGCTTCTTGTTCTTGCAGTTCGTCGAATTTCAGGTACTTGAGGTCGTCGGAATGTTTGGAGAAGCGTTTCACCCAATGCTGCACATGAGCATATAAATTGTGGCAGGCTGCTCTGAAGAATTGATCATCACGGAGGACCAGAACATTATCAAGACCTGACGCGATCTTATGTTGTAATTTCTGTACCTCTTCCCGCTCCCGCTGGAGTTCTTCGCGTAGACGGCGCAGGTCTGCGTTCTTTTCATCGACCTCCCATCGTATCCGGTCTTGTGTATCAGTAATCGCTTGTCGATATTGCGTCCTGAGTTCCTCAATTTCGCGGGCCGAGAATTCCTGGAATTCCTGGAGTTCTTGTTCGTGGGCTGAGGCGAGGTTGGCCTTATCACCCATCAATCCCTCATTTTCTTCAGTCAACCGATTGACTTCCTTCTGAAACCACTCCACAGACTTTTTCAATGCTTCGACTTCCTCGGCTCTATCTCGCAAATCGGTATTCTGTGAGTTAAGAGCCTGGTCACTCTTACGACGGGCGACGGTGGTCTTTTTGAGTTTGTCTTCGGCGGCATCACGCTCAACTGTAAGCAGTCGATTCTCTGAAATCAATTGATCTAAGCGATATTCGAGTTGTTGAAGATGTTGCATACTCCGGCGATGTCGGACGCTAGGTGGACGGCTGGGCGACCGTGGGGAACTTGGAGTTTCGCCCCAAGCCTCCTACGTGAGCGATATAAATTAGCGATCTTCAAAAATAAAAATAGAACAAGAAAGTAAAAATGAGATAAAGCACATACATATACGTCCGTCATGCCGCGTATCGGTCGCTTGCCCTTGTCGGTGACGGGATCGTAAGAGGACGATGAGGCGATACGTTCGATGTTAATGTCGGTGGGCGGTGGCTGGGACCCATTTTCGTCCTGCAATGCCCGACTGGCCGCCCGCAAATCACCGCTCATGTCGCGAGTCGTTTTGCTCTTGCGACGCAGCGACCGCGGAACATCCGGACTGTGAGAATTCTGCTGCATATTTGGCGCACCATGGAAGTTGCTCATGCTGCTGGGTCGCAGAATCGGCTTGCGCTCCGGTGTCTGCGGCCTTCGTGCGACGGGTAGGCTGTTTTGTCGAACTGGAGGTCTGATAACTTCGTTCTCGCCATGCTTCTTGGTTGTTTGTTGTGCCCATGCATTGCCCATGTACTTCCAGATCGGAGATGTCGACCTTGGCGTCCGTGGTCGCAGCGGCTCTACAGGCTTTATCTCTAACCGGGGCTTCCCGTTTCGATCCGTGGTTCGTGCTCCGTCGGTTCTCTCCACACGATTGCGTGGTTCAGGTAGTGGAGGTGACGGGGCCAGTGACCGCGATGGTGACTGTGTTTTTGTTGGACTCCGTCGCAAGTCGCGCGATGGACTGACCTCCCGACTGCTATCTATCGCTGTTGATGACGAGTCGACAACTGTAGATGACTGCTCGTCCGAAGGCGGAGGACTATGTGCGGGCCTTTCGTTATCGGGACTCTGTTCTGTACTTTCGTCACTACCACCTGAGATTGGATCTATCTCAATTGCTGGCGATTCATCTGTCGTTCCATCTGATAGAATGGAAACCTTGTAGTACTCATCAACCTCGACATCAATAGCGACATCCGTGATCGTCGTTTCAGGATTAGTTGTTGTAGACAGCTGAAACGACGGTTCGTCCTCAAATGGCTCAGCAGAGGACAGTCGCTCTCTCTGGCCCTCCTGCGAAGTGATAGGTGCCTCCGAGACCCGGGTCGCGTCTTCGTTTTCGAATTCGCGACTCACTTCGGGTTCCGTGGTCTCATCCTCGGCCCTATCTTTTACCGACTGGCTCTTGGAAGGTAGTCGAAATGATCCCCGTTTCAAGTTGGGGAAAATGCTGGCCACTCCTTTAAACCGACGAGATGTCGTACCGGACTCCGAGGCAGAATCGGTGGCCTTGTCTGTCTGAGATTCGCTAACAGCCTCGACATCATTGTCATTGCTCCTCGGCTCTTGTATTGTTACTTGTTCCTTGCCAGAATTTCCTGGCTGTCCCTTCTTCTCTTGCAGCTCTCTGTTCTTTTCTTGCATAAGCGGCTGTTCATTCTCCAACGGCTGAGTAGTAGGTTGATCTTTGACTGGTTCCATGGGCTCCCTTCGGTATGGTTGCTCAACAGGCTCCTGGATAGCCTTTTCGCCTATTGGGCCTGGATCCTCGATCTTGGCCTTTGGATCCTCCATCTGTTCATCACCCTGAAGCGGTTTTGTATCCCCAACCCGCTCGCTCACAAGAGGTGGCTGTTCAATAAGTGCAGTGGTGGACTCTGAGAAAGTCCCTTCTGGTGAAGCTGGACTCTCGTGATTTTCTTTCGTCCGCTTCCTCGCTCGTTTCTTTTCTTTTCTCGACCTCTTGCGGCTGGGAGTGGAATGGGCAGATTCTTCTCTTGGCTCAGCCGTCGGAGAGTCGTTTGCCAAGTTAGTTTCCTGAGGATTCGTCGGTTCCTCCTGATTACCGGATGATTGATCGCTCGGTACAACATCCGAAGCTGGTTTCTCTAAAACTTTACCGGTATCAACAGTGGCAGCTGGTTTATTCGCTGGGGCGGGTCCAACGATATCCAGAGGGCTTTCACTTTCTTCTGTCCGGATAGAGGGAAAGTCTGCGGTTTCTCGACTTGCAAGTGTAGATTCTTTCGTCTTCCCTTTCGTGGCAGACGCCGTCTCGGGAATAAGTTCGCGTTCCTGGTCTGGTGGAGTGGAGACCAATTCCTGTGCGCGTTGCTCTTTAGGTTGGACTTGACAGTCGTGACCTGCTTGAGTCACCGTGTCTTTGTTCAACTCGATAGGTCTAGTGACAACCTCAGGTTCCTCTGGTGAAGACTTGGCATGAGGCTCTCCGTTCAGAGCAGGTACTACCTGGTTGTCATCAACCTGTACCGAGGAAGGAGAAGCGAAAGGGACTTCTCGTCCTTTTTCTATCTGCGAGGAAATTGAAGGATCAGTCCACAGGTCTTTTCTCAGATTGTTAGCGGTGGTATTTTTTCCACATAGTGGGGTTGGTGATTACCGGAATCCACAGCAGGTGCAGTAGGATTGGACTCTGTCACAGGCAATGTTCCCGTGGGATTTTCTTCGGATGAAGTTTGTTGAGCTCGTTCTCGCTCTCTCTCGGCTTCAGCTTCGGCGAGCTGCTCTAGAATTCTAGACCGGCGTCTTCTGTGGTTCCTGATCTTTTTCTTTGCATTTCCAGACATGTCTTCGGCATCTGCCTGTTCCGGATGAAGTGTAGATTCCGACGTAGGGGTGAACAATCCTGCTTCTTTTGGGTCGAATATGGCCTCAGATTGACTTTGTGAATGGTCCAACTGAGCTGCCATGTCCGACTTTGGCTCTTCCCTCTCCTTGACTTGAGGAGCTTCTTGTGCAATATCCCCGTCACTCTTTTGCGCCGGAACCTCCTGTGGCTCCTCCACCTTTACCTGTCCTTGAAGGTCCGGAGTTATAGACTCAATTGAAGTATCCGCATGTGCGTCGACGAATTCGAATCCTTCCGCGCTGGCGTTATCAGGGATCGTTTTGCTTGGCTGCATAACGGCATCATCATCCGGCTGCTGTTGCAGCTCTTGAGCAGGCGTTTCATAAGCAGCAGTAGGCTGACCGAACTCTGCAGGAGTCTCATCAGGTGATTGTCCCATGCTGGAGATCATTGACCTGCGCTTCTTCCGCTCCTTCTTAGCCTGTTTCTTAGACATGGTAGGGCCAAAGTGCTCTTGGGTTTCAGTCATTAGACTCTCGACGGCCTTCTCTTCAGCTGCTTCCTCTGAAGTTGCAGGTGCGGAAGGTACTTCATTGGAAGGAGCATCAGTCACTTCCTCAGCGAGAACAGACTGCTCGATTTCTGACGAGGCCGAGTGGCGGTGCTTCTTCTTGCTCTTCTTCGAGTTCGTGCGACTTGGCGGTTCAGTGACTGGTACCTCCTCATCGACCTTCTCGAGACTTGGTAGCCTTTGGAAATTTGTTGCGGCGCTTTGAGGTTGGTTTTGAGGATGTACCGGGTCACCTTGTGGCACACCCTTTGCAGAGCTCAGCTCAGTGGCAGTTGGATCTTGGACAGGAGCAGTGACATCGGTACCCACAACCGGATCTTCCTTTGGTGTTTCCTCGACGTGGTCTGAGCTAGTCGAAACAGGCTCCAGACTGGCGGTGATATCGCGCTCTTCCTGAGTAGGCTCTGGCACTGTTACGGTTAACTCGCCAGTTGTACCAGAAGTCTCCAAGGTAGGTGTAATGTCGTCTTGGGCTTTTTCTTGGGTGGGCTCGGCTTCCGCGACAGGTCCCTGTACACTAGTAGCCTCCGGCTGAGCAGGTACATCGCTGTTAGGAAGTTCTTGTTCAATGCCTGTCTCGGGGGCTTCTGCATGCTCGACATCTGCGGGCGGGACGTCATCTCTGGGCTGTTTTGGAATGGCTTCGGTCGGCTCATGGACGATATCATTATCTTTATCAACTGAGGGTGCCTTAACAGGAGCGATCTCGCCTATCGAGAAAGTCTCATCTTGCGGAGTTGCTGGGACAGATTTGTCGACTGATGCAGAGCGACGCTTTTTTCTTCTTTCCTTCTTCGCCTTCTTTTTTTGGGCCGGCGTCAGTGGGGCGTCTAAATCAACAGCGTTCTCGTTTTCTGCTGTGAAGTGAGGCATCTCCTTCTCAATTGGTTGTTCTTGGCTTGGTTCCTCAGATGGTGTGACGGAGGGTGATAATGTGTCAGAAGCAACAGCGGGGACGTTCGCATCTGCGATTTCTGCGTGGGGGGATGGTGGCAGTTTGATAGACGCAGCTTCATCGAGAGTGGTCGAGAAGGAACTATGTCCGCTTCTTTCCCCGCTATCCTCCACATCTTGTTTGCCTTCCAGTGTGGTTCCCGGTTCCGATAGAGGTGCAGGCGCAGGTATTTGTTCAGCTTCGAGTGACAGCGGCCCTTGTGCGGTAATATCGGCCTCCAATTTCTCCGCAGGCGTAAGTGACTCGCTTTTGTTTGCTGCGGGTACCAATGCAACGTCTCGAAGAGCACCCGCAGGTTCGGGGCTCTGATGGCGTGCATCAGTGGCTGGGGCCTCACCGCTTGTTTCGAATGTCCCCATCCCCGTCGCAGCATCAGCCGATTGCGACTGTTCGGCTTCCGTCTCTGTCAGGGGCTCTGAGGAAGCATAAAACCTGCGATCCTTTTCGTACTCCTCTTTTGATTTCTCTCGAGGGAATCTTTCGGTCGCATTCACAGGCGTTCCGATATCCGCGGCCGTCTCCGGGATTACCCCCAATGCAGGTTTCGCGAGACTTTTGGGCTCATCTGCGATGATTTGCTCGGTCTGTTCGGGCAATTCACCCAGTAATTGCTCGCTACCAGCCACTTCGGGCTCGATTTGTCGCCCCGGCTCGTCGCGGGCAATGTCAGACTGGGAAATTGTGTTCTGAGCTTCAATCGGAGCTTGCGCGCTTCCTGTCTTCTCGAGTTGCTCCTCCGGCTTTGGCGTGCTGGCATCTTGCCTTTCCTCCTCGACAGGAGTAGATCCGGAAGACTCTTCGATGGGGCTAACCTGGCCATCTTGAACAGGCACTTCCGGTTCGAAAGATCCTCCAGTCCTCCACTCGCGTGGGGTGGGTGAATCAATAGGACGCTCGAATGACGAAACGATGCTTCCTTCTCCTTCCTCATGCTTTTCAACGGCGTCCCAGAAATCAGTACCGGAATCCTGGGTTGACTCGGCGTACCCGTCTCGAGAAGTCGCGGTCTCCGTCGTCACGCTCTGGGCCTCATCGCTTGGCTGAGATTCCTGGCTCGCTTCACCAGTGTTCTGCACATTTTCGGTGGTGGCGTCGAGGACACGTTCAGTTTCTGGCGTGAAGGCCGTCGATTCTATCTCAGGTACAGGAAGTTTTTCGCCAATTGGTGCCAGTGATACAGACGTATCTTCATTTGCGGGTACTTCGGACTCTGTCTCCTCGCTTTCTTGATGTGTATGCTCATCATGCGCCAGATCCACGCTTTGCGGCCTTTCGGATTCCAGGTATGGTTCCTCCATTATGGGGGACAAAGTGCGGTAAGGTTCTTGCCCATTCTCCGACTGCTGGCTTCTATCCCAAAAATCAGTAAATTGCTCCGCGGGTGGGCTCAAATCATCCTTTGGTAGATCTCTCGCAACTCCCTCAGGGATAGCCTTGTCATTCGTAGAATCCGTAGCAGCTGCGAACGCATCATTAACGATTGCCGCAAATTCGGAAGAAGAATTTGAGCCCGTTTGCTCCTCTTTGGATGCAGTAGCCGGTGCAGCATCAGAAGCAGTCTCGTCCTTGGCTTCTGTAGTGACCTCAATATCAGGTACAACTGGTTTGTCCTCCTTGACCTCGGTCTGAGTCTCTAGAGCGGGTTGGCTTTCTCTTGTATCGGCTGCTGCAGCAACAGTTGCATCAAAGGCGCCACCAAATCCAGGGGTCGGTGGTGCCTGCTCTCGTTCCTTGAGTATATTAACAGGAACTGTAGGAACAGTTTCACCCTTTACTGGTGGCGTAATCTCGATGTCGGGAACGACCGTTTTATCCTCCCCAATCTGTGCAGACCGAGTTTCAGGGATCGGTTGCTTTCCCCCAGCGTCAATATCAGCGACCAGAGCTGCATCATCAACTTCAGAAAAGTCCTTATAATTCTCAGACTTCCTTTTCTGCGTTGGTGCTGTCATTTCCGCCGGCTCTGAACTTTTCTTTCCTGGCCGACCAGAAGCCCCCGACTCAGGAGGAGAGATGTCCTCGTCCGGGTCAGAAATATCGATGTCATCATCCTGGATCTTTGGCGGTTCATAGGACCTAGGTGCTAAACTCTCACCGAATGAACGAGACCCCATCCCCTTAAACGGTCGAGGCGTGATGAAATACTTGTGAGGATCCCAGAGGAGCTCAGCGGGAGAGTGAATGTCAAATTCGTGCTTGTGTTTTTCTCTCTCCCTCAGAATCTCGGACGCGGTCCATTCTTCGTCAATTGTGTCAAACTCGTGGAAGTCTATGTCCTTTTCTTTCGCCTTTGCGTACTTCTCCTCCAGTTCGTCATCGGGTTCTTGGGAGGGAATTGCAATGGAGAGACTGGGCTTTCGTTGGGGCTCAGGCTGGACATCTTGTGTAGAGTCTACCGCCTTGTCTTCTTGATGACTCTCGTAGAGCGGAGGAGAATCTTTCTTGGCTCTCTTTTCGGTGAGTTGTTTCTGCTGAGGGTCTGAGGAATCCGTAGCTTTATCCCTCCCCTTTTCCTCCGGCTCTTCCTTGGCAACCGCTTCTTGGGGAGTTGTAACAAAGAGATCGCGCGGTTGATCAGGCTGGGCGTCTTGGCTCAGTGTTAGTTGCTGAGAAAGATCTGTATTGGGAAGATCTGGCTGCGCCTGCTCCTCAGGTAGGACATTTTCAATCCGATCTACCACCTCCCAGCCGTTCGCGTCTTTTTCCTTCGTTTCAGGCGAGGTAAAGTCCTTGTAGGTTGTTTCTTCGACAGGCGGTTCTTGCTGAGAGTCTGGGAGGGCCTTCTCGATCTCCTTGCCCTTCTCCAGGTTGCCGTCGCCACTGGGTTCCTGAGGAATCATGATCGAGCGTTCAGGCTGAGCCTCATCATTGAGATGGATGTCTCGGTTCATACCGGGTTTAGAAGAGATGGTGGTTGATGCTCCAGGCTGGATTTCGTCCTCGGCCTCTTCCAGAATGGGCTCCAGGGAATGAGGCGTGAACTGTTCCTCTAGCTGGGACTCTTGAATCAAAAGAGGGTCCTGGAGGGGGAATTTGATTGTGAGCTCAGATTTGGGCTTGTCTTCAGGCTGGTTTAGGGAAGGCTCCTGGGACAGAATCAGATCAGGCTGCTGGTGATCATTTGGCTGGTTCTTCTCATGCAGGACAGGTTCTTGAGAAGGGACCGTGATGAAGTCAGGCTCGGCCTGGCCCTTAGGTTGAGCGTCTTTGTCCAGAGCAGATTCCTTGGGGAACATAACTGAGAGCTCAGGCTTCGGTCTTTCTTCAAGAGGTGGATCTCTGTCTGGAACGGGCTCCTGAGAAGGAAATGTGGTTGAGAAATCAGGCTTTGATTGCTCCTCAGGGTTGTTCACCGCGTTCCGGCTGTCCTCACCAGAAAGGATATCCAGGTCTTCTACCGACGCGTTGAGAGATGAGTCGTTACTCGAGGGGAGTGGTGGAAGTTGCTCGTTGATTGGTTCCGGGGCGTTTGCCATTTCCTTCTCATTCCCTCCGTCATCGCCAACCGTTTCCCGAGAAGGACGACCAAGCTCAGGCTGCTCCTCCCGAACATCTCGCGTCAGATCTACCGGATTCCAGTCTTCCTCGCTTGGGACAAGGTTTTCAACCGACGCGTTCAACGATGAGCCTTTGCTTGACGGAAGTGGCGGAAGTTGCCCGTCGATTGGTTCTTGGGACTCTGCCTTTTTGCTAAAATCCGTCTCCGCCTCGTCACCGCCAAAGCGTTCCTGAGAAGGGATTGTGATTGAGGGTTCGGGTTGGTGTTCGTCCTCGGACTGGAGAGCGGGCGCCGAGACCGAAGGCTCAGACTGGACATCACGGCTTAGATCTACTGGGCTCTGGCTTTGATTATCGGGAGCAGCATTCAGGTCCTCTACCGATGCGTTAAGGGAACCATGGCTGGATGGAAGGGGCGGAAACGACTCGTCAATTGGTTTTTGAACTCCATTCTCTCTGTCGATCTCGTTCTCCCCTTGTTTTTCCAACTCAGGGGAGCCTTGAGCTGGGATTGATAGGTCGGCCTTGAGTTGCTCCTCTTGGGTCAGAGCACGTTCTTGAGAAGGCACCATGGTAAAAGGTTCAGGCTGAGACTGCTCTTCAACCTGTCTAACCTGAATTGGTTCAACCACCTCCCAGCCCTTCTCATCCGGCGCTACCCTCAAGCCCTCCGCCAGTGACGAATTTCTCGACGAGCTCTTACTCGACGGTAATGACGGAAGCTGCTCCTCGGCAGGGTGCTGGTGCTGCCCGTTCTGCTCGACAAGGAACAATGGCATGATCTCGCGCGTGTTCACAAATTCCATTGATCTTCGTCGAGCGCGTCTCTCAGGCGGAGAGCTGAGAGATATAGCCGGGAGTTCGGGAGAGCCAATGGATGGCGAAAGGCGGCCTGTAGGTGATGTGGAGGGCGGACGACGGAATTGCAGAGGAACGGCTGTGGGGGAGTCTAGCATGGAATGTCGACGTGACCGATCACCGTCGTTGGCTTGCAGCGACTGTCTCTGCTGGTTCAATTCCGGCGAGGTAGGCCTACTTTGGGATTTCGGGCCCACATCAAGGATGGCCTTCGCTGAACAAGGAGGGGATACTGAACGACTCCTGAGTCGGGAGTTAAGCACGCTTAGGGGAAAGGAAAGTCTCGAGTCTTCTGTGTTGTCTTTGCCATCGTCTACCTTTACAGGCGTCCCGAGAGAACGCGCAGGTTCATGCTCTTCGGCATCCTTGCCGGCCTATACACGAAAAGAACGAATTTGCTTTAGCATATTGACTCTAATAAAAAAGCATACGGACAACATAAACGTAAATTGGCAGACATGATACATATAACCGTAATTCGTAAAACACACGTAAATCAAGGTAAATCACAAAGAAAAAAAGGGTTATACCTTCTCATACTCCTCTCTACCATTAGGACCCGCAATCCCTTCAGTCTCCTGGCGTCGTCTTTCTTCTCTCCGGCGTCTTTCCTCTCTCTGCTGACGGGAAAATCTATACCTTTGCACGTTAATGTCTTCCTCGTCTCTGGCCCCACGACCATTCTCCGGCACATTCTCGTCATTCGAATCCAGCTCATCTCTACGCTGGCGGTTCTCGCCGTTTGGCGCTAGCACGAATTCATCCGAAAGCGTTTCCTCAGAGGCCCTGGGTTGAGAGTTGTCCTCCAAGGCAGCATCATCCTTGACTGCCGCAGCTGGCCCATCGTCGCTTCGGGGCTCGTTCCAAATCAACGGCCGCGGTGCAGGGGAAGTGTCCTTGGTGTTTCTGACTTTGCGAGCTTCCTCCGGAGCGATATCCCGCTCATTCTTTCCCCTGTATTCCTCGCTAGGTGGCTCACTGGTTGTGACAGCGGATGACATTCCTTTAGGGCCTTGTCGCGTGGTCGTCTCAGATCGCTCAGGGCCCTGCTGTTGCTGCTGAGAGGTGGGCTGGATACGGTCACGGAAGTCGGGGACGTCACTTTTAGAAACCCGCGCCGGTTGTGAATGGTCCTCATTGGTCTCCTTAGGCTTGGGGCCTGCAGGGAGCGAGAACGCGGACGCAGTGTCCTTGGGTCCCTTTTCCGACGAAGCAACATTGTCATTATTTGAGTGCAATTTGTCTTGGCTTTGGCGCCCCCGTCGTAACGGCAACCTGGAAACCGCAGGAGCAGGTTCCCTTTCCCTTGAAGGCAATGGTTTGCGATTGTCCTCCAAAACAAATTCACTTCGGCTCAAATCATCCTGGCTCAAGCGGTAGCCGCTTGGTGATGGGGCCCTGGGAACTTCCCCCACAACAAGTTCACTTTTGCTCAGATCGTCCTGGCTCAAGCGGTACCCACTTGGCGAAGGGGCCCTGGGAATTTCTCCGAGAACAAGCTCACTTTTGCTCAGATCGTCCTGGCTCAAGCGGTACCCACTTGGCGAAGGGGCCCTAGGAATTTCTCCGAGAACAAGCTCACTTTTATTCAGATCGTCTTGGCTCATGCGGTACCCGCTGCCTGGCGAGGGTGGGGAAATTGCACGTTCAGCCTCCCTGGGAATTTCCCCGAGGGCAATTTCACTTTTGTTCGGATCGTCCTGGCTTATGCGATAGCCGCTGCCTGGCGAGGGCGGGGAAACTGGGCGTTCAGTCTCCCTGGGGTCTTCTGATTGGCGGTTATCCTCCCAGGGAGTCTCATTCTTCACTGGCTCCCGTTCGCCTCTGCCTTGAGGCTCCTCGCTAACTGGCTGTGATGGGAAAGCAGCAAATGCAGTCGGTATGAACTCTTCTGGAACACTGACGTTGTGGTCCTTTTTTGAGGGGACGTCGTTCTCCACTGGCTCCTGTTCCTTTTCACTTAGTTGCTCCTCCTGGACCGGCTCCGGCCGGGAGACATCAATTGCAGTTTTCCTCGGATCAGCGCGGGCGCTGTCGCGACTTGAATGTCTCCTGGGCGGTCTGTCGTTGTCCCTAGGGCGCTTTTCCTCGGCAATTGAGCGCGAAGAAGGGTCTTCGGTTGGCTGCACTGGCTCTTCGTCGAAGCTACCTGGCATGGTCTCTTTGGCCTTCGGTATATTGAAGCGTCCAATGGCCTCTCTGTGCCGCTCGACCTCAGGTGCATCCATAACCTCTGGTTTCCTTTCCTCTCGAGGTGTCTGAGCCTCATCGGGGCCAGACCCACGAGGCTCAAAACTGTAAACGGCAGGTTTCTGCCAAGACGGTTCAGGTTTAGAAAATTCGCGATGTTCAGCCTGTGGTGGCGACGAGCGCGTATCGTAGTAAGGATCAACAGGCACGATTGCCGGATCGAAGCCTGCATTCTTGGTGGTAGCATTAAGGATAGCTGCAAACTCGATGTCCTGCTGGATCGAACCCTTTTGCATGCCTTCGGGCTCCCGAGCCGTCCCGTGATCAATTAAATCCCTTTGCACGTCATCGGGTTTGTTTTCATGAGCCATCTCGTAATCAACAGAGTCTTGCTCAGAAGATGTGTCGGGAACTTCGTATTCACGGGTTTCATTTCCACCCCAAGACACACGGGAGCCGGTAGTTGATCCTTGTTCATGACGAGATGATGCTTCTTTCTGAGAGGGTTCTGCAGCGGTCGGGTCCGGAGATGACACGTCTCTTACCGACCCGTTGTGGCTATGAGGGGGCGTGGGCTCGATGACATTCAATCGGGGTATGACAGACCAGGGGTGCCCTTGGAGATATTGCGACGGAGGATCGATGTCTTGTTGGGACAGAGATTCTGGCTCATCTTCTGGTATCGTAGACATTGAGGCTTCCTCTCGATGCTCCGTTTGTGCATCAGGGCTATGGCGGATTTCCTCAGGGGCGAAGTACGCCGCGTAGCTTTCGTGCGTAGGCCTCGTGCTTGGGGCCCCGGGCATTGGGTTCCTGCCACGTCTCGGTTGATCTTCCGGTGTTATCTGCGATTCATCCTCAGCATCAACATCAGCAGGCTCCGGCTGCGTTTGAGACTCCTTCCTGGGTTCAATACGAGCAGGCTCTGGTCGTGGCTGAGGTTCTTCCTCAACGTCAGCATGAGTGGGCTCTACGCTGCTCTGCCCCCATCCCACCTCCGAAGAGGGAAGACGTCGGTCCGCACGGCGTTTTGCACTACGCTCCTTGTGGCGCTGGCTACTCTCGGAAGCACTCTCACTGGGTTGCCTGCTTGAGATAGCCACAGCTGCAGTTGCAGGGCCGACCCAGGATGATAAATCGTCATTACCCCGCCGACGGTCCGGAGAACGATTCCTGCGAGTTGATGATCGAGAACGGGACCGGCTCCTTCCCCGCTCGGGCTCCAGTTCCAGACGTTCCACGCGACGTGGTTCCCGACGTTCGTTCTCCTCTTCGCTTTCATGGTCAAGAAGTTGGATGCCTTCATCGCGGTCGTTGTCACGTCTTCCTCTTTCGCGGCGAGCGACACGGCGCTCCTTGTTTTCTTGTTCCTCAGTTAGGTCGAACTGGACTGACGCCTGGTCCACCGGGCCACGTTTGTAACTAGAGGTTGTAAAGTCTTGGAACGGTCCGGGATAGGAATCGGGGGACGACTCCCGTCGTCGATGAGTGCGGTTCCAGTTTGAAGACACATCGCTACGTTGTGGATAAACCTGTCTCCCAGACGCGGGGTCATAAAAAGCATCCGGTGGAAAGAACGGAGGAACGGTGGGGGCATTGTACACTGGAGCTGGCTCCCCCTGAGATGAGTAGACGGCCTGCGACACCGGCGTCACAGGTTGGGGTTGCTGGAGCGGAATCGGCCCGGGGAGAATGAAAGCCGGCTCCTTGGTGGGAGGTGATTGCGGAAAGTTATCAGTGTTGAATTGCGGAGGATCCGAGGCAGGAACGGGGTCCAGTTGTTGTAAACTTTTGGAGCTGCTGCTGGGGCTGGAGAAGTGTTCCCCTTCTTTACGATAGCCTGAAGCTAACGCAACCGTTCCAAGACCATTGCCGGCGAGACTAGAGCCAGTGGGAAAATCACTTTGAGATGGACTATCCTTTTTCTGCTCATTCTTCTTCTTGCCCTTCTTGCTCCCCCACCTCCAGTTCCACTTCGATGTCCCCGAGTCGGATGAATCTTCGCTGCTGCTGCTGCCGCCATATTGACTGCTTCCACCAAACGCCAGCGCGGAACTAACGCTAGATTCCTGTCCTTCCGAATAATCTTCCCATTCGTCATCCCTGGGGGCAGATGGGGCGCTCTGAGGCCGGCGCGAGTCCTTGCTAGCAAGAATCTCACCAGACCGACGGCCTTGGGTAGAGCCAGCCAATGCCGTGGCCAAGGCACCCAGCTCGAGGAGTTTCGCATTCACGTCCTCATCTTTCTTCTTCCCTTTTCCCTTCTTCAGCTTCTTGGGTCTTTTTGCATATGCCGATCCAAATGCAAGATCATCATCCAGGGACGAAGAGGATGAATTGTTCTTGCTAAACGGGAAGAAACCCTTTCGCGATTGAGGCTTAGGCTTCTTCTTGTTCTCAGAAGGAGTGTTGAAAAAAGATCCCAGGCTCCCCGCGGTAGTTGGTCTTGAAATATCGACGTAGGAAGAAGAGGAAGATTCCTCCATAGTCGATTTCTTTCGACCTTTGCCTTTCCTTTTCGGAGAGCGACTGCGCTTCTTCTGAGGGCGGGACGCGGCTGCCGAGGCAACAGAACCAACCGCAGCTCCGAGGGCAAAATCGCGAAGGGCAGAACGAGATCTGGACGAGGACCTGGATTGAGAATCGGAGCCAGATCGAGATCGAGATCGCAAACGTGGTCCTTCGTATCTGCTCCTCTTCGGATCCGAATAGGAGTTGCGCCTGCTACCGCCTGGTGATTGACTGAGAGAAGAAGGCCTGCGGCGACGTGAAGGCCCGCTCTTGTGGTCTGAATCGCTTTCGCTGTCAGAGAATGAAGATCGTGGACTGCTGACTCGGCTGGATCGAACGTTGTACGAATCCTCGAAGTCTGGGCTCTCGAACAGGGATTTAACCGCGTATCCAGAGAGTAAACCGCCAAGCCAAGATCTCTTGGACGAGCTCCTACGTCGGGATTCGTCATCTGATGGGGACGAATAGCGACTTGACTTGTTCACCCTGGAGTCATTGCTGAAGCGATCTGAAGAGCGACGGCGCGGGCGGTAGTTATGCTTCCGCGGGGCATCTTTCGAGGTAGTACCAGGCTCGAAGCAGTACTTGCAGACCCCAATGGCTTCCGTGTACTCTTCGTACATGCCAACACCCTCATGGTCCTTCCAGAAGTCCATAAACTTGTCCAAGGGGCCTCGTTGACGCTGTTGGAATGCCAAACCACCCGATTGGAACGGAGACGAGTGATAAACGGCTTGATGATCAGGGTGACTTGGGTTGGAAGCGTAATTGGAGTTATTTAAGGCTGGATTCGGATATATGGCTGGACCTGGCTGGCCTATGAGAGAGTGAGGCTCATGGTCTTGCGTGTAGGGAGATGGCGAAGGATGCTCAGAACTCGGCGTCGATGAGTTATTATATTGATTCCCCATGTATGCCACCGCCGCTGCACCTAGTGCCGCTCCAATGGTGGGTCCCATGCCATGAGATTCAGTAGGGCTGTTTTGTGTGTGCCCCAAAGGCTGTGTGCTGGTTGGTCCAGTTGCTTCAGGCGACACAGAAGGGTCAGGAGTGTCGTAGCTAGGCGGGCCACTAGGAATACCGGCAGGGGCAGCATATGGTTTGTTTGGCTCTGAGGGCTTGGGAGGTTCCGGGGGAGGTTGTTGTTGGGGAACCGGATTATTCACGTCTGGGGAATCAGCATAGAATTCCGCCGCGGTACCAATTTGTCCCATATCACTAGGTTCTGGAGGTGGGTTGGCGACCGGAGAAGCGGGCATCAGATGTGCTTGGTTGTTGGGAATGACCAGAGGCGGGTTAGGACGAACACCTGGTTGGTCCTGAACGGATTGCCCCTGGTCACCGTAGTAATCTGCTGCCTCTCCAGCCGGATTGTACGGGCGATATGGCTCTGCGATATGAGTGGGGATTTGGCCTGGGAATTGCTGCGGGATGTGAGGGTCGAACGGGGCAGGCGAAGTAGGAGACGGATCGGATTGGCCTGGCATTAGCGGAGGCGGAATCGAAACAGGATTATTGTAATTAGGGGGGTCGTAATTATAATTATTATCGTATTGCATAGGAAATTGAGAAAAACCAGGCGAGGCAATATCGGCAGCGAATTGATCAGAAGTCGTGTGTGCAGCGCCAGTGTCTAGTGGGGGAAGAGACACATCACCAGGCGGCCAGCGCTGTGGCCCTCTCCACGGGTTACTCTCTTCATTGACGCTGTCAAGCCGACTTCGAGACTGGTCCCCATTCAGCCTCCTGAGTGCAGGTTCTGGACTGGAAGACGGTTCGCGATCACGTCTGCGCGCACCCCGTGTATCGCGGTCAACCTCTGCGACCGACTCGCTGGCAACACTGGGCTCATAGCTCCGACGGCCTGACGAAGGCGGCGCCGCATCAGCGGACAAGTCCCCTAAACTACGCTCACGGTCGTCACCGCGTGAAGCAGCCTTGGACTTGGAATCGGTTTTTTTGCGCCAGATGCCGCTGGACTTCTTCCCATTGGAGCCGGGCTGGCTGCGCCCATCGGGAGTCGACGAGGACGACGAGCGCCTCATCAAGCCTTTAAACATCGTTGTTGTTGACGGCATCCGATGTTGATGAGAGATTATAAGTACTCCGTAGGGCAGGAAGTGATCAGAGCGAAGCTGCCCGAACAGCAAAGGCGATCACGATCATGTGGGGTTTCTGTCGCCTCGTGCTTTTTTATTCCGGAGAATGGAATGTGGTGGTTTTTGAATAGATCGATCGGGGGCAATGTGCGGGGGAGAAAATGGGTAAGAGATCTGGTAGTATGAAATAAACAATTCAATCAGCATGGAAACCATGGGAGAATTGTTTGTAAACAAGCGGAAAGAACCGTGGTTCTGACTTGGGAGCTCTCGTTGCTCCAGGGAAAGGAACCCGCTAAGATTTAGCGTCTCAGCCGTGGTTCCGAGCTGGAGATGAACGGAGGCGACTTGAGGTGAGGTTATACCAGGAAGAGAATAAAGATAGCATGAACTGAAGATACAAGTAACAATATTTCATCCCCCGATGGGATAGTAGAGTAATAAATGGCGGTTGCTATGATGATGCTCACCTTCTTGCTTTGCTGTCGAGGTCAAGAAGACAACTTGACGGGTGGAGAGTCAATCGCGGTGAGGCTCCACTGCACGTGAAAACACGGCAAAATAAACAACAGCCAAAGAAGCACTCACTCACTTTACTCCGTAGAGCTGAAAAAATGCAAAAACAAAAAGAAAGAAAAAGAAAAGAAAATTCTGCACCACTACAAAGTACGAAATCCAGAAGGAAAAGCAGCTAAAATTAACCAGGAGGGTTCAGCTCGGGCGTTGACGCCACTGGAAATGGGTGGTTGGTGTAGCTGGCCTATCACGTCTACGTGCATGAATCAAACACTTAGGAGTAAGGTAGCATAATATACCATTTATAGATTATGGCCAAAGTAGATCGCAATAATCAACAAGCTCTCATTAGCCTTTCCAGCCGATTTCTCGTCCAATGCTGTATCCAGAGCGGCAGCGATCTGATATTGCATGCCAACCACCCCGATGTCCCTGGTACAACCACTCTCCCGCTCCGCCCCTTAGTCACCATGTCAATCACGGCCTCTGCAACGGTCTCGGGTTCAAGTAACGGATTAAACCATGTATTCTCCGGGGTGAGGTTCCGAATCAATCCCGTCCGGGTGAAACCCTGTGCCACGAGGACGGTCCGCACGCGTGGGGCGTGGTACCTGGTTTCAGTTCCGCAGCAAGACCTTCGTGGAAGGCCACGGCGGCCGCTTTACTGGCGGAGTAGTCGACCATGTTGGGCGCAGTGGTGTGCCCGCACTGCGAAGATACAGTAACCACCATGCCGTGGTTGGCTGTGATAAAAGCGGGGAGAAATTCGCGGACAATGTGGTAATGGGAAAAGGTGTTGACCTCGAACAAACGACGGGTTTGCGCCTCGGTGCCGGATAAGATGGTCTGGCCAGTACAAATACCGGCATTATTGATGAGAACCGTAGGCGCACCCAGAGAGGAACGGATGTCTGTAGCCGCTGAGGCGATGGCATCAGGGGACGTGATATCGCACTCATAGTAATGGATCTTATCTCCATCTTCTGTCTCCTTTGGCGGAGCCTCGATATCCAGAATGGCAACAGTAATCCCCCGCTTTGCCAGTAGAAGTGCTATCTGTCTTCCAATCCCATTGCTTCCCCCAGTCAAGACGACAACTTCTCGCGTCCAATCGTACTGGTCTGAGACGCCATTGTTGAGGACCTTTTGGTTAACCCACGCGTTGACACGGCGTAGAACTGCCAATGATGCCAGTCCCTGCAGTGTATAGAGTACTTTTGGATGCTGCTGCGCGGTCTGGCGACCGCGAGATGTGAACTGGGCCAGGAGCAGGAGTGGTAGGGTCTTCCAGGGGCTGAGAAGAGTCTTCTGAATCAGCTTGCCGCAGACGTCGGCAGTAAAACCTGCTCAATCGTTATTTATTGCTCACAAGTACAGTCAATATTTAGATCCCTACCCTCGCGCGATGTCCACATTCTTGTTCTTCTGGCGACGCAGTTATGCCTCCATGTCTCTGCCAAGTTTGCGGGAAAGAAATTATATAGTTCAATAACCCGGCATCCCTGCCTTAGGCATTTCCAATTATATGCCAGGGTAGTATCAGAATATTCGAATATCTGGACACAATAGGTTTATGAACCACGGAAAACTAAATGCAAAACTATTTGTTGGCGATAGTGACCGGGAAAGGGGAGCCATGGTTCAGGAGTTGCCAAACTCCTCGGTTAAAATCCATGCCGTACTTGACATCCTCGTTATTTAAACCAACACAGTGCCGCTAGTCAACCATTCCTCTTGGATGAAACAACTTTCTACAATATTAATATGACTTTTCGAACCGTGGAGTTTGTTCTTGGTCAAGTTAGCCAAATTGAATCCAAGAGCATCGAGAGTTTTGAAGACGAGATGCAACCGCTCGGTGTTATTATGACATTGATGGAAGATACGCACAAAAGAAACATCCACCAAATATAAATTCTACTTGTAGGTATGAGCAACAGGCACTTTTAAGTAGAACTTCACTTATGGGACACAGGATTACCTAAATTGTGGTAATTCTATCGCAGCGAGACATGTAATCGGCACCTGTCTCAGGCTTGACTGGCAGGAGCAATGGCAGATCCGCACACACCTGCAAGACTCAAAGGAGCCAAAATAATTGAATGAACTGATAGTATACTTGCTGTGATCCACACTCACGCAAGTTGCAGCTGAGTTTCTGCCCAATTCAGCCCCACGGTATCTCCCGTGAAGGGCATCGACTTACCATCTGGAGAAACCGAAAATCCCCCCCAACCTTTTAGTCACGTATTGCACTGGCTTGGAGAACTGATTAAATCGTCGGATACCACGAGCTCAATTATTAATGTCTGGAACGTCAGAGAGAACGCGAGACGTACACTCCCGACTCTTCAGCGGATGAGTCCTCAGCAACTAGGAAGAAGCTAAGACGCAAAGACTATATCGTTGGATGGATCTGTCCGCTGGAGCTGAAATTGATTGCGGCGATAGAGACGCTGGGCGAATGGCATGTACGTCTACCTCAAAAGCCTAGTGATCACAACGCGTACAACCTTGGCAGTATTGCTGGCAGGAACGCCGTGATTGCAGGGTTATAGATACTGGGAAGTAATGCTGCAGCCACGGTCATTACTCAAATGTGAATAACCTTTCCTAATATCCGCTTCGGTCTCCTGGTTGGAATCGGAGCGGGGTACCGATGACGACTGACAATGGGAGGGTTCGCCTTGGTGATGTGATTGTCAGCAGACCGACAGGCATACATTCCGGTGTAATCCAATTCAAACCTGGAGAGGCCCATATTGGGTCCTCTGTACGTACCCGGGCACTCGCACCTCCTCCAGCCATTCTCCTTCAGCCAGCACAAGATCTGGCGGCCAAATGCGCTCGATCTCACCGAGATCTAATTATAAAGAATATCGAACGGATTGAACCTAGTATACCAGGCTTGTCTCGACCAGGATTCAGGGGATGGCACGGGACGTCCCCTACCCATCTGATTATAGACATCTGAAAACCGGGATTTCTTGCCGCGAGCGTGGATGCGACACCCTAGACATCGGATCGATTTCGACTCAAGCGACTCCAATAGTGAGGTGGACGACGATGAGCCCCATTTTGTGGTACATAGAGGAACAATTGCTTCTGGCGAGCTTGTCGTTAAGGATGGAAAGAAAAGGGACTGGTTGGCTGCCGGAACCGGGATACTACGCTTGAGATGGAGGCTCGCGGGGCCCTGGCCGACTTCCGTGCTCGGTGATTCGGGGAACCTCGGACTATTGTGACTCACATAAGAACGACGATTGGCACGGTTACGCAGCTGCGGGTGCATATGCCAGACAATAATTATACCATCTGCCAATAGATCAAGTTAGGTGTGTTTAGCATTTATGTACCTAATCATACCCTGGACTTATGAAGTGCTAGATTGTGCCAATCCCACGGATAGAAAAGAATCTCAACAGATTTTTTAGACACAGCGATGATAACGAGCATCATGGAGATTGTTGGTTTTGTTTTGATAACTGACGGTGAGGCGTATCAAGTTGACAACTCCAGCCGGAGAGATGCGGGCACTGGAACATTGTTGTTGGAGGCACCGGAATTCAACGTTTGGCTGAAGAGAAGCAGATATTCAATGTTCTTCCACAAGATACCGGGCTTTGGAAAGACCATTCTGTCATCCATAGCTAATAGTCACCAGGAAAAATTTGGAGATGAACCGTCAGTGAGAGTGTACCTCTTCTGCGAATACCGTCAGAGGTTCTTTTTGGAAAATGGATTACAGCTTAACAGAACTGAAGAAGCAGAAAACCTTCTGTTTTTGGCAACACAGCCAGAACGTGACTCTGAGCAAGTTGTCATGAGGGTTATGGATGAATGGACGATTGACGCGGGCGTAATAGTCAAACTGTACTATCAGGGGCCGTAGCGTAAGGGTGGTAGCTAGGTATAGATCTTCTATTTGAGTATCATTCTGATGCTTACATGACTGATTGGTGCAATCGTACACTCTGTTCTATGCAGTCATGGGAAGCCACATGCCTTCTATCAAGGCTCTTCTGGACCATCGAAGTGCTGCAGCTCATTAATGACTTGTACCGAAATAATCGCCTTATCCTTAGCTCGCTATTTGGGCTGACAGAATATGGCTTTGGCTCTAGACGGCAGAGGGAAAGATGTTGCGCAAGGCGTCCGGTCCCGTCACAGGAGGCCAAATACTGGTGTTCTCGTATGTAGACCGCTAGAAACATGCGGATGTTTACACTGGAACTTGTAAGATTAGAGATGTATCGCTCGATTGCAGGAACTGTGATGCAAATGTACCAGACTCTTACTACCATTTTCACTACCTACTCTGCGGAGATACAAGTAGTCGTTGTGCTAAGTGTTTATGGGCAAACTACATGCCATTCAAAAAAGGGCTATATGTGATAAAAAAAAAACCTGTTGTCCTGAGAAAAATCAAACCCTAGTCTACGGACGCTCTGTGATGAGACATTACAGGTCAGGAAATAACACTGTTGGGTCCTTTTACCTGTGCTAAATAAGGTTATGGATAATGGTGTTTATGGTTAACTCGTAAGTACGATACATCTTATTCTCCAATCCCCCTTTCCATGGGGTATTCAGTATTCCCTATTAGCTACTCTCATTCCCTTTGGGGCCATGTCATTGGATGAGAGATATCGGACACATTGAAAAGCAATGGCAATGCTGATCCTTGCACCTTTCAAAGAACAGTATAAACCCCTGCTTCTTGATAGATTTCCAGGCATGTTTTTTCTTTTTTTCTTCTCCTTTGCCCTGAAGGTGTATTTGTAAATCATGCTCGTGACTTTGAATATAATATTCAGCAACAAATGCATATATAACTATAGTCACAGTCTTGAACCAGTTGATTCTTGATTAGTCGGTAGAGCGCCGATTTAATACCATTAGAGTTGACAGGTTTCCATTTCAGCGATGCCGATGTAATTCGGCTTTCGTTTGCTGACATTGACAAGCTCTGCCATCCACCGCATCTAATACCTCGGATTTTGTTTCGTGGCTCGTAAGTCCGTCCATGGTAGATTCTCGGGTCTCGTCTCGTCAAAATAAACCCTATGACGACATATCAAGCCCCATTCGAGATAATCCAGAGCTTTCATAATTCAACGCTTGATATCTCCGATAACTTTTTATCTTCGAAGCTATGTGAGAGTCGCATCGGTGTGACATTCTCTGTCATATAAAAGATCATGCTGTGGTATTGTCCATACTACTTTAATAAAGTCAAAAGGTCAGAGCTATTTCACCTCCATATTAACTAGTTAACGTAATCTATCACCGAGCTGGCCGGATCACCGAGCTGGCCAGCTGGCCATATCCGCGACCACCTACTATTCATA